>LOJH01017359.1:0-12160 GCA_001685095.1 Ellobius talpinus
GGAATGGGAGGAGGGGAGGAAGTGTAAATTTTTGAATGGAAAAAAAATAAAAAAATTAAAAGAAAAAAGATTATACATTAGCTCATTGTCAATGAGAACGAATGATGGCTGTTTAACTGTTATTTTTGTTTAAGATGGCTCCTTTCTCTTTGGTTATTTTCCAATAGAACTTAAAAAAATTTGTAGAAAGATTTTAATTGACTTGAGCAATCAGTCATTCTGTATTTTATTTTCACAAGATGAGAATAATTTGTATTAAGTATTTTTATTCAGCTTAAACCAATGAGTGTAAAACACAGTAAATAGAAACTTATTTAAAGGAGCACTATAAATGTCTTTTGGAAAATTTAGGCTAACAGAAATAACTAATTTGAAAATGCTGGTGTCAAGCATTTTTATGACATTAAAACAGCCTATTTAAAGAAGATAATAATTTTTCTTAAAAACACACATGGAAGCTTTGGCTATAAGAGACACTAGTTCTAGAAATCTAGTGCACATTACGATTACTATAGTTAGCAATGCTGTAATGTTTGCTTGAAATTTTTGAAGAGGGCATACATACTTATTTGTATATAATATATAAAATTTGTGAATTTAATAAATAGCTATGAATACAATTATTTCCAACACATATATGCACACAAAAATTATTTAGTATGGTGATGGGTGTTAATTAATTTGGTTGTGTTAATCATTTCAAAAGACACATATAAAATCATTATGTTGTGCAAATTAAACATAATTTTTACATTTACATTATGCCTCATTAAACCTACAAAAGGATGCAATTATGCTTTAATTAAAAAATTAAAAAGTTAATTAAGATTTTTAAATTAAAATGAATTCTGATTAAAAAAACACTGTAGATAAATAGGTTCCATATAATAGAGCACTTCCACAGCATGCTTTCATCATGCCTCCTCTCCTATTTCTGCCTTGTTACCACTCTTTCCCGTCTCTTCCATTCTATGACCCTCTTTTTCCTCCCATTTAAGACCTCTTTTTCCTCTCACATATTATGTTACCCTTTTCAGTTTCCTGATATATTTACATAGCACACACACACACACACACACACATATATATATATACTTGAATACACATTCATTAGCAAATGTTATATTTGTTTTCCTGAGTCTGGATAATCTCACTTAATATAATAATTTCCAGATGAATATATTTTCCTTAAAGCTACATTATTTCAATGCTTTATTGTTGAATGTTCAATTGCATATATTCACTATAATTTGCATCCATTCAACTGTTGATGGGCTTCTGCACTGGTTCCATATCTTAGCTATTTTAACTAGTGCAGCAATAAACACAGGTGTACAAGTATGCCTGTAGTAAGACAGAATCCTTTGGGAAAATACCTAGAAGTGGTATAACTGAGTGGTATAGTAGCTCCATTTTCACTTTCTTAAGAAACCTCCAAACTGATTCCCATAGTGACTGCATCCCTTCTAGTTCTCATTAGTCCCTTTATTCCCTTATACAGTTTTGTTTCAACTTTCACATATGTGTGAAACACAGGAACCACAAATAAGAAAAAAATACAATATTTGGCTTTCTGAGACAGTCAATTCACTTTATGTGATTATCTCCACATATAGTCGTTCTCTGCCAAGCGACACAAGCTTGCTATTCATTATGGCTGAAAAAACTTTTATTGTATACATGTAGCTAATTTTCTTTATCTTTTTCTTTAGGTAATCAGCACTTTGGTCCATTCCTTAACTTAAACAGTGCTTTCTTTATTTTTGTGAGTTAGCATAGTTCTCAAAGGCACAAAATAAAAATGTTTAGCATATTTTATATAGTTATATATACACACATACACATATGAATACATGTTTGTAAAGAGAATGAGTATATGAGAACACATATAGAGTAAGATGAATATATTTATTATCTCTAAATAGTATATATATATATATACATATATATAAAACATACAGATAAATAGAAAGTCACAAATCCACAAAAAGTTGAAAGTTGATAGCAAATTTTGGAAAAAATCCTAGTGATGACATATTAGACATAAACTTTGTACTTTTTGTATCATTAATCCTATATCACTCGTTTTCAATTTTCATCCATGTTAATGACTCTAGCATAGGCACATTCTGAGATTGATGGATGATTAGCTCAAAGATATCATAGCCCAAGGCAAGAGATAGGGCCATTAACTTCACATGGTCAATAACTTCAGTAGGTAATGCTCTCTTTTGAGATTTTATTACTAATAAAACCCCTGTTTTAATGTTCAGAAAAATTAAACACCATTGAAACGTGCTTATTCTTAAAATTATGCATGTGCTTGCCCTTTGTTGTGTCTTCATTCCTGAAATACTTTACTATACTTTATCTGTGGCAGTCTCTTGTAGCTTAGGCTGGCATCAAACTCACTACATAGCCAAAAATGACCTTGAACTCTTGAGCCTTTTGAGTTTCCCTCCCAAGTGCTGAGAATACAGTTGTTTACCAAGATACCAAGCTATAATTTTAATGCATTTTTAAACCTTAATTTATTTGCTTTTTTGCTTTTTAAATTTTTTTATTGAAATAGTATTTTTAAATTTACTTTAAATACCAAGCATTTTCTCCTCCCTCCTTTACTTCCATATCTTCCCCTTTCCCATTTTCCCCCTCCCTATCTGTTCCTCATCTATCCCTAGTATGAAAGGGGCAGACCTCTCATGGGCTTGCAGGACTGAGAGCCTTCCCTTATGTCAAGGTGTGGTAAATCCATCATGGGGAACAGGTTACCAAAAGCCAGGCAATTTCCAGGGAGAGTTCTTGGTCCAAGAACTCTCCCTGGAAATTGCCTGGCTTTTGTTTGCTTTTTACATAGTAAGAGACCTACCTTAGCAACTAATGTTGATTTTTCCAGGGATGCATTTATACAGTTCTTCTAAACAAAAGAATTTAGCGTGGTCTTCTGAAATTTAGTATGAATAAATAAAAGCTTTAGGCTAATGACATTGTTTTATGTCGTGGGTCTAAAATGGAAACTACTGCTAGCTGCATAAAGAAAAAGACAAAAAGAAAACCCACTTACCAGCAATTGGGGAACGCAGTACAGGCTTGGTTTGTTGCTGGGCTGTTTAATGAATTGACTGAGGCAGACTGACTTTAAGGCCATCTTTCCAGCAGAGCTTTTTTTGACCCCCAAAAACCTTCTGAGACTATTATTGGCCTTTTAGTTTAATTTCTCAACCCATCTGAACTCATTAACTCTTTCAGGGATTCTAATTTTTATATGTGTTTTGATCGCAAAACTTGAGAGAGGCTTTTCCGTTTTCTGCAACATGCAGCAATGGATTTTCACTTTTATTCAAAACAAAAACAAATGATATTAAATGGTCAAATAACAGTGAAAAGTTCACTTAATTTCTTTTACTCAGGTAAAGCACCAATGGCCTAAAGTCTGAAGTGTATATAATTTTACCCAAGTAGTAAGTAAAATGTATATAGCTTTTACCCCTGGCTTAATTTGCTTAGCAATGCAATGAAAGAAAGAACACAGAAAGGAATGAACGATAAATCTTATTCTGAGCTCCTTTGCACTAGCTACCGGATCTCTGGAAAATTTCTCAGCCTAATTGTATATCAGTTGGGAATCACTTCTTCAAAATGACATTTTATAATAGTTGTATTACCCTGACTAGATTGCATACCTGTAGTGATAACCAAGAAGGAAGTGTGCAAGGAAGTGCTTTCGGGAATCTGAAACCTCAGACAAAACCTGGAACTTGTATCATCTCACAAACGGAGGTTTATTCAGCTATGTTTCAACCTAGCTTTTTCCCTTGGCATGAAATGTCTCTCCTATGAATCATGCTGTGTCCACTGGAAGCTTGTGAATGACAACATCAAAGTCGAGAAAATGTGTCCATTCTGCATGCTAATGAGTGAAGTGGTGCCAATTATGGCCCTATTAAGTTGTAAAAACTAAAGGATCCACATTGACTAATTATATTAATGGTTAGATGCTAAAAGATATTGAAATTTAAACTCTGTGCAGAATTTGCTCAATCATCTATTTCCTACCTGCAAATGTGTCCCTGACACTGATCAGTCAAACAGAAAACACAGCAGTCTACCTCCAGAAAATAAATGAACAGCAAATTTAATTACTGAATCTCCTGAATCCTTCATTTTTGATGAAAATATATTGCAAATGTGAGATTCACAATGTGGATGTTTGCTTGACTTAAAAATAATGTTTTCTTAATTCCTTGAGAGATTCATACAGTGTATTTTGATCATGTATAGCCACCTTCCCAAAATCCCTCCCATATCACTCTCTCCTCACCCACCTAACTGAGTTTTCTTCTCCCCATCTAATCAAGTTCAATTTGTGTTGCCCAACTAGTCTTGAGTGGGCCTGCCCTGGAGTGTGGTCTACCTACCAGGAGTCACATCCTTCAAGAAAGTTGACTCCATTGCCCAGCAACTATTCAATGTCAATAACTTCTCAGCTAGTGATGAGGTTTCAAACATATATTTAATTTAAAAATTGCTCTTTAAGCAATCTTTTCTCCAAAAGTCATCTTTGTGATTGGAGTGTTTAACTAATATCAGTCCATACAGATAATGACATTGGACCTTTCTTCGTTTTCTGAGGTCATGGTAGGTACCAAGAGTAAATCAGAATATTGAAAAAAAAACACTTTAGATACAGGCAATTTTCTCACAATACGCTGACTCTATTAAGAAACAGAAGTCAATGCTTGTCAAATGGGTATTTATATTTTCTTGAGTCTTTCAAACATCTGAAGTATTTGTTGATCCCATAAGAAAATCTTGTTGCTGTATCTTATATCAAATGTTATGGTAAGTTGCAAACTGAAAGTCTCAATTTTTCTCAAGCATTTAAGTTTAATTTTAATTCTTCTTATGTTGCTTACTGAAGTGGGGCTTTAAATGTAAAAATAAAAATAACTATTTAAATTTCTCCATTAATTAAAGTTAAGTGACTCATTTATAGTTAAATTTCCTTAAATGGGGCAGCGACATGACTCAGTGGGGTACAAAAGTATTTACCTCACAAGCTAAACTAATTCAGTTTTGTCACTGGAAACTATGGAAAAGTAGGAGAGAACTATCGCCACAAAGTTATACCCTAATACACATCACACACACACACAGCATACTTATTTAAATAAATCTTCTTAACTTTAACATCCAAAATGGATATTATTTGAGAGGAGGAGTGGTACAAGAAGGAGGAATGGAGGCAAGGGAAGATGAAGGGACATAATGATAACTGTAGGAAAATGTCACAAAGAAGCCGATTATTTTGTATGTTTGCTAACCAAGTGAAAACTGTAGATTTTAATAGTTATTTCCAAGTTTGATAGATTTGATGCTCACAAGTTCTTTAAAACCTTCCCTCCCTAGAACGGTAGGTAGTACATGGACAGAAATCATCCTATTCATTGAAACTGCTCCTGCAAATCTAATAAAGTAGAAACAATAATATAGTAATTCATAACCATTTACATATTCAAAAACTATTATGAACTCAGATCAACTTACACCTTTCAAGTCATAATCATAGCAAGTCTAATTTGAATTAACCTTTTCAAATAAAATCAATTCCATATTAGAACCTCTAATATATCAGATTCTCTTAAATGTCTTATCATTATCAATGGAAGATTAAAGGTTTGGGGTGATGTCTCAGTGGCCAGCAGAACTTGCTGTGCACTAATGAAGACCTGCATTTGAAACTCTAGTATCCATGTAAAAAGCTAGGAATCTTTCTCCATGCCTGCAATCTCAGAGATGGAAATGGAGACAGGTAGATCCTGGTAATTTGCTGGCCATCTGTTCTAGTCAAAATGGGAGCTTTTAGTTCAAGGAAAGACCCTGTCTCAAAACATAGGGTCTACCCACTCATGCACCTGTTTAAATACACCATACACAGGCACATAGACACACAAAAGACAATTGAGATAATCAATGAACTGAAATTAGCCTAAATTTAGTACAAAGTAATATTAGTATTATTTTTATTTACATATTTTCTGTTTTTTAAACTATAATGACCTAACTAGAGGACTTGTGATTTAAAACCATAATTTCATCTGGTGGTCAGGAAAGTTAAGGACAAGGTATATTCTGTATTACATTGCTAAACTATTTCTCATCTCTTCTCCTAAGATATGATTACATATCACATTGATTTGATAATTTTTATCAGATGGTTGTCATCAACCACCACTACTCTTATCAACATTTTATACTAAACTACATAACATACAAGTTTATAATATTTAAATAATGATACACTAGCAACTCAATTACCTTGAAAACAAGGAAACTATTATGTTTTACCATGACCATTACTATTAGTTATGTGGTAATATTAGAAAAAATATTGTTAGCTCATGTTTGTGTTTCATAACATAAATGCACAACAGTGCCAGTTGTTCCAGTGCATGTCTGTAATCTGAACACACAAATGCTAAAGCAGGAATCTGGCAATTTCTAAGCCAGTCTGGGCTCCATAGTAATATCCTGTTTTAAAATCAAAAAAAGAAATTAAATGCACCTTTAACAAACATTAAATCAAACAAGATGCCTGGTGTTAAAAGTTATATTGAGCACATCTTTATAGTGAATGAGAAAATGATTGTGGGGACTGGAAATGTAACTCAGTGGTTAACACACATGAATCCCTGGGTTCAGTCCTCAGCACTGGGAAAAGTAAGAGTGATTGAGAGGGGAAAGAGATCTTTAAACAATTGATGTGTTGGAGGGGATTTCACTCATACATTTCCAAGCACTGCATGCAGTGACCAAGATGTAGAAATGACTTAAATGTCCATAAACAGGTAGATGGAAAAAGAAATGCAGTATCTATGCAGAATGAGGTACTATTTCTCCTTCAAAGAAGAAAATTGTACCATGGGATGAATCATGAAGACCTTTTGATAAATGGAATATATCCACAGAAAGATAAATACTGGATAATTCAACAATATGAAGTTAGTGATCAGTTTCATGAAATCTGAATAAAGTTATGGTTGTAATTGATGGGTGTAAAATTTCACTTCAGCAAGCAAGATGAATAAGCTCTAAAGACCTACTTCAAAAAATTGTGCCTGTAGTCAACAGTGCTGTATTGTTCCTAAAATCTGAAGAAAGAGCCAAACATGGTAGTGCACACCTTTAATCCCAGCACCTTAGAGACAGAGGAAGGGGAAATCTCTGTGAGTTCAAGGTCAGCTTGTTCTATGGAGTTAGTTCCAGGAGAAAATTCAAAGTATCAAAGTACAGTTTAAAAAGTAAAACTCACGTTGTGTTTTTACCACAACAAAATAGATTTTAAATCATTTAGTCACTATGTACATTAGCATGTAGAGTAGTGGGTTCTAGTGTTTGCATGCATGTGAATTTATATTTTGTCCCTAATTCATCTCCCTCCCCCATTGTCCTCCCTTATCCCCACCTCCTCATCCTAAATGTCTTCTTCATTTCAAGTCACCTCCCTTCCACTTTTATGTTACAAGATTTCAACAGCCCTCTCTCCCCTTATCCATTTAAGATCATTTCTTTTCTAAGGGCCCTGTTTCTTATTTACACACACTCATACACACACACACACAAGCATAATCACACACACATACACTCACACATAAACACACACTCACACACTCATATGCACTTACAAACATACACACATACTTACACACAATACACATACAAGTTCCACATATGAAAGAAAACATGCTGTATTTGACATTTTTGTCTGGCCTATTTACTTAATAAATTATTTCCATTTTCTTGCATATACCATGATTTTAGCTTTTTCTCCTCACTTGAATAAAATTCTAGTGTGCTTACACATTACATTTTCTTTACTAAAGTATATTCAAGTGTGGCCTACTATGCATGGAACTTTGAGCTAATTGCAATCTCAAATACATGTAAATATGCTGAAATTAAGCAACGCTTTTCTTTTAAACTAACTTAATTTACTGTATTAATGACATTTTATCCGAACTCAGAGCTAGAGAATAGAATATAAGGACAGAGAGTCAGTTTAATTAAATTGAGGGTACTCCTCATAGTATCCTTTAAAATCCTTACCTTAACCAAAAAGTATCCAACAAGTCACATTATTTACCATGAATTTTCAAGTGCATACATTTGCAAAGCTGACTGAGGAAACTGGAGGCAATGAAGTAGCCAAAGGAAGAATGTCAGAACAAGCCTGAGGTTTTGACGTGAAGGCCTTGCTTCCTAATTGTTATTATGCTTACAAGGACACTCTGTAAAAAGAAAAATGAACACCTTGTTCAACACCTGCTGTAAAAAGATGCTGGGACTCTGTGGCTTGCTTAAATCATTTTTTTCTGAAACAAATTGCTGAACAAGCCCTAAGCCATTTAATTTCCAAATCCCAGTAATTAAAATGAGTAACATCGTCAGAATTTGGCAGGGCCACATCTTTTTTCTCCCTTTTCATTTTCACATAAATTTCAGTGAAGGTCAGATTTGTTGAAGGGGGTGGGGAGAGAAACCTGCTGGTCGTGTGCCCATGGGAGGTTAAAATATGACTTGTTCACAGTATCCCTCATAGTTCAGGACTTAATGGTCCTTGACGGGGATAACCTAGAAGTTAATTTTACTCTGTGTCCCAAAAGCAGTCATTGTCAATGTAATCTTTCTTGTAGACTGAGAATATTGTCAACAAATGATCTGACTTTGAATAGCAATTGACCAGCAATGCCTTAGATCCAAAGAGTCCTGAATGTGGTTCCTTATTGATTTCTGTCCTATCATAGCAGTTTAAAATCAAGAAAGCAACATTTTGGATACTTGTTGTGAAATTCATTCTTAGGTATTTCCCTGGAAGAACCCATTCTTAATAGCTTTTGCATTATTTTTTCCTTTACCTAAGATCTTAAAATATCCAACTTACAGAGTTTAGTGCTTTGAAATACAGAATACACTTGTATCAGAAAATAAAATCTTTGTCAGAGTTATTGCCAGCTGTTACTTGCAAATAGTAGAACAGAACAATGCTACAAATGCTAGCACTTGTTTGCACTCTTTGCTAACTTCATTTCTGATGCTTCTTGGATGGGCAAACTAGTCCAGTCACATCACCTCACTGGCTTTCACTTTTCTAATCTATACGATGGAGATATTAAATTTTCCTCTATGGAAATTCAATGGAATAAAAGCGTTTAATACATATTTTGTGTGTATGAAAGAGTGTTTGTGCATTGTGTATGCATGTGTGTGCACATGAGTATGCAAGTATGCATTGCTTTTTTGAGATTTTCCTGGGGCACAGAAATAGGCCAGACTTGCTGACCAGCAAAGCTCTGGGGACATCCACATCTCGCTAGCCTCCCCAGCACAGAGATTGCAAGTACGCAGCACCATGCTCAGCTTTTTGTGTTTTTCTTTTTATAATATGTCCTGATTACATTTTCCCTCTCTCTAATCCTCCCAGTCATCCCCACCTCCCATCCCATCCAGATCCACTCCCTTTCTATCTCTCATTAGAAAAGAACAAGTTTTTTAAGAGATAAAACAAAACATAACAAAATAACATATAATAAGGTAAAAACAAAAACGATCCCTTCAGAGTTGCACAAGGCAAGCCAACAGAAGGAAAAGAATCAAAAAGAATGCATAAGAATCAGAGACCCACTCATTTGTACACTCAGGAATCCCACTAACACTAACTTGGAAGATATACACAGAGGTCCTGATACGGATCCATGAAGGCCCTGAGATGCTCACCTTTTTACCATGGCTTTGGGAGATCAAAGGCAGGTCCTCACGCTTTCAAGGAAAGCACTTTACTAACTGACATATCTCTCCAGCTCCAGACCAACTTTCTAAATAATAATCCATGCATCAGAAAAATGGCTGTTCCAGTACAGATGCTTCCTACCAAGCCTGAATGCAACCTGAACTCAGTCTGTGGGACTCACATGGTATGACAAAACAATTAATTGGCCAGCTGCCCACCCATAGACACAAACACAAGCATGTGTGTGCGCATACACTCACACTCACACATATGAAAAAATGAAAAAATAATTGGTTACTAGTCTCTACAAGCTTTTGCTCTACAAAATCTCACAGATTTTGTTGTTTTCAATCCCCTTTTCAGTCTACTTCTCACCTCAAAGAATATAAAACTGACTTCCTTAAGGTTTGGGTTTGTTTTACCCAGATGGGGAAAAACATAATGTTAATTTTCAATGTGATATCCTCCTAATTTTCCTCCACATTTCCCCAAATGCAGAGGATCCCTCCCGGAATCTATGGAGGCTAGACAGGAATATATAGGCCTTGAGTGTTAGCAAGCACCTTGAGGAGCAAGAGCCTTCTAGAAAAGTACATTGCCTTAAAAAAGGTGGACTCTCAGTTGACACCACCTAAGAGTATGATCTGTGGAAGTGGAAGTCAAAGAATCAATCTAGAAACCATTTTTTAATAGCAGGAGCAAGAACACATGAAAATAAAAAAATATGTTTTATCTGCACCAAAGAGTAGAAACAATGGTACTGATGTGAACACATTAACACTGACAAGAAGAGATAAATGGCTTTCTTTAATTGAATCACATGAAATCAAATGTTCAAAAGGAATTTAAAAACATAATGCTTATGCTCAGAATTTTTTAGTTCTTTGAAGGTTTTTTTCAATGACTCTGTGAGTGGACAGACTGACAGTTTCTTTTTATTTGATAGTTTCTGATACCTGATCACATAATGGGACTTTGGGGTTAGTAGGAGTTATATTATTTCCAATCCAACCCAAAGGGTATAGTGGTTTATAAGCAGAACACAATAGGCAAGAGAAAGCATCAAGTAATTAAGCTGCTAAAAAATGTCTCATTACTTAAGTCATCTCCCCATGCCCTGCTGGTCTGGGAAAACGTGGTTATCTTGACAATTTGCAGATTTTCTAGCCTTGACCCACTTGCACAAGATGTTCAAGAAGCCTCAAGAGAGTGCCCAGTGTATTCAAGAGCAAGTTCACTTCCATGTTATCAAGGCTCTCTCAGGAACACTGTATTCGAGAAGAAGATTCATTTTTACCTATTAAGTTAGGTTTCTAAACACAAGGTTGTTTCTGAGTGTGGTGTGGTCTGTTTCCCCTGTCTTGAGCAGCCCAAGAGACTCCTATTTTTCACCAATATTTTAATAAATATTGCCATGGTTAAAAAAAACAAGGTTGTTAAGGCCATAGTTTCAGTATTTACACTCTCATATGAGGACATGGGTGGCCAAAATTTCATTTTTTCCCAGAACTTCAGCAGACTAGCTGAAATCTCCAAAATTCCAGATCCATAGAAACTATAAAATAACATCAAATTTGTGTAATTATTTGAGAAGAATGAATATAAAACTAATATTTCAAATTTCCCTAGAAGCTGAATACCATGATCAGACATCACTAAGTGGACAGGCAATCCCACACTTGACAAAAATCATTTGTAGCTTGTATTTCTCATGAGAGATTTTATCCAGGATACATAAAAATGTTTGTAACTCAATAATGAAATAGAAAACAATCCAGTAAAAATCTATGAAACACCTAACAACATTTCTCCTAAGATATATGTAATAAGTATATACAAACGTATAAAACTTCATGAGCATAAGACAATGCAAATCAATATTACAAAGAGATGTGTCTTATATTCAGTAAGTTGGTCAAAGTGTTCTTTTAAAAAAGGAACATAGCACATGTTTGTGACATATAGAGAAGCAGGAACCCAAATATATTTCTAGTAGGAATGGAAATTGGCACAGCCAATATAGTAAATGTTCTAGAAGATCTTTAAAATGATTAAACTGACCGAATGAAATCAATGCTGTCTACCTTAGAGGAATTAAAGCACCTGTCCCCAGAAATCTTATGTATGAATGTTAATAAGAATACTTTTTTCTATGTCCCATGTAGATTATATTTATGTATGTCTCTCTTAGGGTCCTCATTGTTGTCTAAGTTCTCTGGGATTATGATTTGTGAGCTGGTTTTCTTTGATTTATGTTTAAAAACCACCTATGAGTGAGTACATGTGATAATTGTCTTTCTGTATCTAGGTTACATCACTCAAAATGATGCTTTCTAGCTCCATCCATTTTCCTGCAAAATTCAAGCTGTTGTT
>LOJH01017359.1:12293-22327 GCA_001685095.1 Ellobius talpinus
CACATTTTCCTTATCCATTCTTCAGTCGAGGGGCATTTAGGTCGTTTCCAGGTTTTGGCTATGACAAACAATGCTGCTATGAACCTAGTTGTTAGTGAAAAAGAAGAAAACATGCAATTCCCTATCAGATAATAAATAGGTAAATAGACTTTGGTGTCACTGTATAGGTCTTGTTTAGCCAGCTCTGTGGTTAATGTGCCATGGATGAAGCTTCCTTATCATTTCTAAAAAAAACAAAATCTCATAGCAGAACTCCTGGTCCTCTGGCTCTTACAATAGCCCCCACTTCCCTTGATGTTCCCTGATCCTTAGGTGCAAGAGTGGTAGTTATATCTATTGTAGGTGGGTATCCTACAATCAGTCATTTGATACATTTTGAACAGTTGTGTATTTCTGGAATAATGTTCTCCATCTGCTTCAGAAATAGCAAACTCTATGGTGCAAGAAAATATGCACACCAGTGAAATCTCAACAATACAGTTAGCCAAACACGACCCACAGTTGACATGCTGTCAGGGTGGATGGGGGGAAATTCACCCTTAGATGACGAGCTACAGGAAAATGAGGATTGCTGAGTAAGGGAAATTTAGTTTTCTCCAGAAACAAGACCCCTGATAATTTATCCAGTCCCAAATGATCAGCCCTAAACTCATACACATATGCGCATCACTAAATGGACTCAGCCTGGTGTATGTGTGCGCATGTGTATGCGCATGTAACAGTGATAAAGTAGAATAGGTTGAGAGAAAAGCAGAGAGTTGAAAGGATGCAGGAGGAACTGGATGTAGAAAAGTGGGTAGAAGTGACACGAATATAGTTCTCTAGCATTAAATTTTTTAAATTAATTAAAATAAAATGAGTGAATTTTATTGTTTTCTTGGGCTGTAATGAGAAAGCATGTTCTTGTGTTAATAAAATTAAAGTAAAGTGAATTGCTGAGTGAACTAATTTAGTAATGAGATCACATGCTGCATGTGATGTTCATAGGCTTGCATGGTGAGACAGGAAGCACATATTCCAACAGCAGCTTTTCTTATTCTTGCTTCCTCCTGAACTAGCCTAAGTGACATCTGAGACTGTCTATTATCTGAGAAAAAGAAGGGTTGGGCTGCATAGCTCTCAGTCTTCAACATGGGCAAAGATAATCGCTAAAATAATTTTAAGACTCCACACCAGGACATCAAGGCAAAGTGTTCTTCTTTGACTAATTTAAACTAAAGCCTTTGTCTAAATTCAAAGTAAAACTCAAAATGAAAATGACCTCCAGCATTTCACGTCTTCAGTGTTTTTTATCCTCAACTTTAATGTTGGCCTAAGGTCAGGATTTATGCAGGAGGCATAACAATAAATAGCTCCCATTTATCTGAAACATGCTTACTTGCTATGAGTTCACAAATATTAGTTTGAGCTTTTATTTTTAAATCAAATTATTTTCAAAACATTTAAAACTTTTCTAAAAGCTCTCAAATGAGGAAAGGAAAGAAAACAAGCTGGTTTAATGCAATGAAAAAAATATTTCATTTCCACTTATAACATCTAAATGGCTTTCTACTTTCCTTGGTCACTAAATACTCCAAGGCCTTATTCTATTAGTTACTAAGGTAACCCAAAGCTGACGGCATGTTGACATACCTTCCAAGGCCAAGAGGTTTTGCAGTATTTCATAGATAATGTCACATTAACCTCAAACTTGTCCTTTTCACAAAAGAACAATAGTTGATTGAATGAATTTTCTGTCATTTTAGTCTTGTTTTTCTTTAATGGGGACTTTTGATTTACTTTCCTCCAACTACTACATATTCTGTTGTTGAAATAACCTGCTAGGAGAAGACAGATATCTCTATTGCTTTCTGCATCCAAACATTCAATAAGTCCTCATGCAGCTTACTCACAGTGGAGTCAGTATACACAGTACCCAAGTGGCACTCCAAAGAAAACATGTCTATTAACCTACTCTAATGTCCTTATAAATGTATAACTATGAAATTCAGAACAAACAAGACATAACGGAGATAAACCAAACATTGTGAGGGCGTTCTTTTACCAAGAAAGTAATTCCTCAAACTAAGCCAATTTAATGGTAAATTAAGATAATATAATTTTGAATGACTGTATTAAACACTGACAGAATCAGCAGAATATTATTTCACTATTTAAAAAGCATGCACTTCAAAAAGCTATGGAATATACATATAATAAATCAGAACCAAGAAAATGCCAAAGGAAAAAAAATCAAGCTAGTCTCAACTATTTGAGAAAATTCCCCAAATCAAGCATTTGTATTCTAGAGTTCCTCATCTTCATCATTCCACAAGTTTGTGAGAGCCTTTAAATGTATTTATCTACTTCCAATTCACCACATCTTCAGGGTTGTTTAAATCTGGCTTTAATCATGTATATTCTATAAAAATGACTTTTTTCTATGCCATCAATTACATTAAGATAATATCGAATAGGTTAATATAATTTCTTAGAATAAAATAATTTCACTAAAGCAGTAGTGCTTGATTCAATTTGATAAATATTTATGATATACCTGTAATAATTAAAATGTAAAACACCACAGTAATTAATTTAATGGTTTATTTTATTTACTTATATAACCACCAATTTAAAGTTCACTTTCTTAAATATAGTTTTATTAATTCCCTGTATTAACATAACCTTTACTGGGAGAGTGGGGGAAATTATCCACTATGTGTATATTTTACAACATTTAATTATATTGTAGTTAAGTTGAAAGTGTTAGAAGGACATGACATATTTTGCTTACTGCAGAAAAACTTGTTGAAACCCTAAAATAAATAAGCATTTGTTTTCTTTAAGAGCACCCAAATGTGCATGACATTTCGTGAAATCTAATGATATTAGAAATTGAGAGGGAGTGTTACTGATGCCATGATGGTTATTGAAAGATATTTAATTTTAGGTAAAAGGGAAGGTTTAAGTAAGTGATTAGGTTTGTTTTGTTTAGTTACTTATTCAGATTTGTCTAGCTAAAAGTGATTCCTTTGGAATGGAAAGAATATCCATCAGCATAATAAAGTTTAAATAGGACAAAACCCCACACAACAACATGTTAAATTGAGGAAAATTCAAAGCATTCCCAATAATATCAGGAGCAAGAAAAAAAGTATCCACATTCTCCTTTACTATTCTCTATACTGTTTGAATTCCTAGCAAGAGCCTTAAAACAGGAGGTAATAAAAGGGTTATAAATAAGAAAAGTCAAAGTACCTATATGTAGATGATATAATACTATACATAAAAGGCACTAGAGACTCCACCAAAAATAATCTGACACTTTCAGAAAAGTTTTGATACAAAATTAACACACAAAAGACAAAACTTAATAGCTTTCCAATTTATCAATAACAAACATACTGAAAAATCAGGTAAATAGCCCCTTTCACAATAGCCACAAAAGCAATAAAATACTTGAGACTAAACCTAATAATCAAGGAAATGAAAGGCTTCCATAAAAAAATGAAGATACTAAAAACAGAAATTGAGAAAGACACCAAAAAATGAAAATATCTCCTGTGCTCACCAACAGAAAGAATTCATCTTATAAGAATGACTGTCCTACCAAAAGCAATCTACAGATTTAATGACATTACAATATAGCTGGGCAGAACAAACTTGACTCTACACAAAGCGCACCTGCGAATGGATCACGGACCTCAACATAAGATGTGACACCATAAAATTGCTCGAGGAGGAATTAGGGAGTGCATTTCCATTTAGAGGCCCTGATAAGGGCTTTGTGAATTGGACTCCCATGAAACAGAACAAAATAATAACAACAAAAAAGCTTTTTTGCAGCAAAGGAAACTGGAATCAAGTGAAGAAACCATCCATGGAATTCAAAGAAATCTTTGACAGCTGTACATCAGAGAAAAAAGGCAAAAACTTAAACACCAAGGAGACAACAGATCAATTTTTGAATAATTTACAGAATCAAAAGGAATTCTATTAAATATATATATGCAAATGGCTAGTAAACACTTCAAAATCCTTAGCTTTCAAGGAAAGCCTGATTAAAATCACTTTAAGATGTCATTTTACCTGCCAGAATGACCATTAACAAGAATACAAATGACAACAAATGTTGACGGGGATATGAGAGAAAGGAAACCCGTATACACCATTGATGGGAATGTAAACCAGTGCATACACTTTCTATGTAAGTATGGAAGTTTATCGAGAACCTAGAAATAAATCTGCCATATCATCCATCTTCACCACCCCTGGTACCCAAAGGCTTTATCTCTTCCTGTAGAGATATTTGCACATCCATGCTCATTGTCACTTCATTCACATCACCTAGGAAATTGAGCCAAACTAGATGTACATCAACTGATAGATGGATAATGAAAATGTGACAGACATACTCAGAAAAATATACAGCTAGGAAGAAAATTGATATAATGAAGTTACAGGGAAATGAATGAAACTGGAAAAGGTTATACCAAGTGAAGTTACCCAGGACCCAAAAGACAAATGTCAGGTGTTTTTTAATTAATATATTTTTATTGATTCTTTTGGGAATTTCATTACATGTACCCCAGTCCCACTCATTTCCCAGTATCTGTATCTGCCCTTTACCCATAGTGTCCCCTCAAGGAAAACTAAAATAGAAATAATAACTATAAGATAAAAAATAAATAATAAAAAATAAAAATGCAAATAAGAATATTAATTAAGAAACAAACAAAGAAAACCCACTTTGCTCCTCTGTGTTTCCCATCTCTCCTTCACTTTTCATCTGTCTCAGCAGCATTGGGAGCTGCACCTAGTCATGTAGTAGACCCTTTTGTCCAAATAGCTTTACTTGCAAATGTTCATTGCAATGAGTCAGTGGTCAGGTTCAAGGCCTCTGGCCTCTGGTACACCATCAGTCTGGACACTCACTGAAACTCATCTTGGATGTCCTGCAGTTGCCCTGAGTCATGGAGACCCTGTGGCTATGCTTCTCCAAGGCCAGTCCCTTCACATGCTGTGCTCCAGCAGGTCACCGATGCCAACGATGTTGGGTAGTGCTCACTCAAAGCCCTGAGTGTGTAATTGGCTTTTTCTGACTGGGCTGCTGGGCCCATCACCCTCAGGTGAGGGATGGAGCCAGCTCTCTCCCACACTGGTGGTGAGGGATGGGGCAAAATTTCCCAATGGGGGATACAGCTCTTCTATTAGGGGTGGAGCCAGCCTTCCTGTGCCAGGGTCATCAGAGTAGTTATCACAGGTCCTGAGAGGGGTGGGGTCAGCTCAGCAAGGCCCTTGTGCTTTAGCACATGGTTCAACCCCATGGTTCACATGGGTCCCTCTGTTAACATGGTAACGTAAACATCAACAGGGACCCCAGCTTCAGTAGGACCCTGGACCCACTCAGCAGCAGCTTGAGCTCACATGTCATCATGGCCCCAGGTAGCAGTGCAGGCCTCTCAGATCGGCATGGGCCCAGCAGCAGAGTGGTCCCAGGCTCCAACTGGTCCCAGGTGGCCTAGAATCCAGGCAACCATATGGCCTTCAATGGTAACAGGAACCAGGAAACCCAATACAGACCCTGACTGTAGTAGGGCCACTAACTCAGTCATGGCTCTTGCAGCAGCTCAAGCCTGGTCAACACCATGGTCATGAATGGGAGGGCGGGCCACATAGGTTAGCAGTCTCTACCAGGGGCCTGTCCCTCAGACCCAAACATGCCCAGAAGCTGGGCATACCTGTGGGCCTGGGTAGCAATGTGGGCCATACACATCAACACAGACCTATGCTGCATGCAGTAGGACCACGGACCCAAACACAGTCCTTGGCAGCAGCCCAGGCCCAGATGTGACCATCTACCCTGGTGGCAGCACAGGCCACTCAGATCACTATCACCACAGCTGCAGGATTGCCCTTGGTGGGGCCCAGGTGGGGCCCAGACCCCAGGCATCCTTACAGCCTTATATGGTAACAGGATCAATAGATATCAACACAGACCAAAGCTGAGGCAGTGCCATGGACCCAGATATTACCCTTGGCAGTAGCCCAGGACTGGACGTCACCATGGCCCCAGGTGGCAAGCAAGCTTCCCACATCAGCCTGGTCACTACCTTTGCCACTTCAGATCTGTTTCTCTCCACAGGAGATGAACCAGTCTGCCTCTTTCTCTGCCTCCCCATATCCCACCATACATTTGCCCATCATAATGGTGCCTGACCACCCAGGACCTCAAGGTGCTTGGACGGCCCATGGTTTCTTCTCCTCGCCTAGTGCAAATGCCTCTGGGCATGTTTGTGTGTGTGTGTGTGTGTGTGTGTGTTCATCCCTGCCCACTCAATTCTCGTGGCACCAAGCAGTGTAGTAGATTCTTTTCCCTATCCACATGTTCTTTCTCATATGCAGGAGTGAGCTTCAAATCTTTTACTTTGTGTGCTTAGACTGGAGTATATGTGGAAACTAGATATGGGCCAGTGTGCTAGCAGTTGCATCGATAGAGGGGTGGTAGTAAAGAACAGACATGGGGAACACTGGGGATGAAAAGGATCAAGTAGTGAGAGGGATGTGGAATAGCGGGACAGGATAAGGGTTAACTGAAATGAAGGAAGTGTACATGAAAAAGCCACGTGATATTGGAGCACAAGGAAAAAACATTAAAAAGTAGGATAGAAAAGCACACGTGATAGTAAAATTAACAAGAGGGAGGAATACTGGGAGCTAAGGGAATAAGAAGGGATAGGAACAGAGTCTGGGAGAAAGGAGGGATGAGTACGTTAATCAAAACTATAAAATCCACGAAGAAGCCTTATAAATTATCACTAGTGTGCAGGCTAATTAAAATATAATTTAAAAAACAGTTGAAGCAATACATATTTTGTGAGTAGTGCTGTTCCCAGAAAATATGAGTATTAAATGAAAATCTCAGCACCAACCCTGGGTTGCCTCACTACATATGAGTTACTAGTCAGAAAGGCCCCAGAGTTACCCCCAAACAATGCAAGATAGTATTGCCATTGCCTTTAATACCCACCTTAACTAGATGATAAGACCCTGTTGCTGAGCACCACGAAGTTTTTTGCGAGTCATCTAGAATTCAGTCTGGAAAGCATGAATAAGCTCTCTTCCTGCTGGATAGGTTTCACAGTGCCTGAAGGTACTGCAAAGGCTGCTAGAGGAGAAAGGACAGCAGTGGTCTTACCCAGGGCTGGACCCTATGTGCTACAGTACTAAGATGCCAGGCAAGCTGTGTTCACTAGTGTAATAGCGACAAGATCTGTTGATGTTCTTTTGCTAAAATTTAGCAGCTAAATACTGATGTTGTCAAGTTACCTTCTAACTGTTTGTGTTTATATCCATGGATTTGTGCTGTTCCCAACCTTGGTCAGAGAAGCTTCCTTTTTTGGTGGGCAGTGGTAGCTACAGATACTGATAACTAGCCAATATGCTAAGAATAAGTGACTGTGAATGCCCAGTGGTAGATACAGCATCTACACTACACCCTAAGACTCAAGGAAAATCCAAGAATCTGTGAATTACAGGAGGAAGTAGAGATATAAAATGAATGTATGGAAATAGATGGTGAATGAAATTATAGCAGAAAATTCCTAATCTAAAGAAAAGCAATGGTATCCAAACCCAGGAAAAAGAAGTGAACATTCAAATGCTAGAAGCATTTAGGGTATCACAGGAAAACATCCAGAGAAAAATCTCTATACTACACATTATCATCAGGATGCCAAAAGTACAGAGCAAAGAATCATATTAAAACATGCAAGCATCATCACGTACAAAGGCAAACACATTAGAATAACATCAGACATCTGAATATAATTGCCCATCTAGGGAAGCATGGAATGAGACATTTCAATTTTTGAAGGAAAATAATGTCAACCAGGATCACTATTTCCAATAAAATTACCTTTTGCAAGTCAATAGAAACATAAGAGCAATTCAAGACAAGAATACACTAAAGCAATGCATAGCCATTAAGTCATATTTGCAGAAAATTCTTAAAGGAATCTTATACTGGAGGAAGAAAGGCAGTCTCAATCATGAGAACACAGGAAAGAAAACTTCATAATAGGAATAGATGAACAGAGAAGAGCCAAGAAGAAATTCGCTATGGCTAACACAATAACCAACAAATCCCTAATATTAGTAGAGGACAATATAAGAGAACAAACAACAATCTAATGAAAGAAAAAAAACAACCAAAATCATAACAAGAATTATTAAGTGTATCCAACCAATAACCTGAAATGTAAATAACCTCAACTCACCAATCGAGAGACACAAACATGGTGACTGGATTAAAAAACAACAACTAGATTCCACTACGAGCTGTATCCAAATAAACCATGATACATTGTTAAACATAATCACAGGCTGAGCAACAAGAGATGGAACTGTAAGGCAAAACCAAAAATTTGTCAGAAGAGATAAAGTAGGCCTCAACATTTTAGTAAATCCACCAAAGGGCACAGTAGTAGGAATCATATATCCATTGAATACTGAGGCTCCCAATCTAGAACACAATTGCAAATGGACATAAATACATGGAGATCATGTAATACACACTTGAACAACCATGACATCATTGAGGAAATTTTGGAATACTTTTAAAATTTTCAACAAGCAAATGTAAATGAAAGTTCAACTTATCAGAACCCTAAAAATATAGTAGTGAAGGCAGTGCTGAGAGGAACTTCCTAAGGTTAATATCTGTGAAGACTTACATTCAAAACTACCAGAAGTATCCTAAATGACTTAAAAATGTTCTTCAAGGCTTTAGAAAAACAAAAATAAGCCAAACCCCAAAGCAGCAGGTGGTAAGAAATAATAAAGATCAAGGATAAAACTTAAGAAATGGACATAAAAAGAATGCAAAGATTCAATGAAACAATGAGGTATCAGAGAGATACTCAACAGATATGAGCACTTGTTCCTCAGCCAGAGGACCAGAGTTCAGAACTTAGTACCCATACCTGGTGGCTCACAACCTCTTGTACCTCCAGCTGAAGTGGCTCTGGCTCCTTTGTCTATCCTCTGGGGAAACTGAACACACAGGTTGCACAACTCATACACATACCCACACAGGAATAATAAAATAATTTTTAAAATAATCAAATAAACAACGAATTGGCTCATTGTAATACATTTCAATATACATAACCGAAAGAGTGGAGACTGAAATTGATAAAAATTAGAGATGTTAATAAAATCTGGATGCACATTTGAGATTATTTTTGAAACTTGCATTCCAAAATGCTGAAAAATATAAAAATAGATAAAAAAAATATAAAAACAGACACATATCACCTGACAAAATTAAATCAAGAAGATGTGAGTAATGAGACCAATTTATAATAAACTAGAAATAGAAGTAATAATTAAAAATATTTCCAAAAGAAAAACCCAAGGCTGAATTAAGTACTGAATTCTGCTAAATTTTAAGGCAGAACTAATGTCAATACTACTTAAACTGTTCCATAATATAGAAAGTGTGAGTAGTCTAGCCTAGTTTCTGCTGCTTTGATAACACCATAAGTGGAAGTTATTCATGGAAGTAAAGATTCATTTCATTTTACAAGTTTCAGTCCATCATTGAGGGACACCAAGACAGGAACTTGAGATAGGAGACTGAGTAAGAAATTACAGAGGAATATTGCTCATTTGCTTGGCCCAAAGGCTCAGATTCTACTTCTCTTTTGACATAGTTCAGGCCAATCTGCCTAGGGATGATCCCACTGACAGTGGGATGAGTCCTCCTACATCACACCATTCCTTTTTATTGATTTTATTGAGCTTTGCATTTTTCTCTGCTCCCCTCCCTGCCTATCCCCTCCCCTTCAACCCTCTTCCAAGGTCCCCATGCTCCTAATTTACTCAGGAGATCTTGTCTTTTACTACATCCCATGTAGATTAGATCCATGTGTGCCTCTCTTAGGGTCCTCATTGTTGTCTAGGTTCTCTGGGATTGTGATTTGTAGACTGCTTTTCTATGCTTTATGTCTAAAAACCACTTATGAGTGAGTACATATGATAATTGTCTTTCT
>LOJH01017360.1:9415-22327 GCA_001685095.1 Ellobius talpinus
TGAAGAGACACCATGACCTTGGCAACTCTTATAAAGAAAACATTTAATTGGGGTTCACTTACATTTTCAGAGGTTAGTCCATTATCATCATGGTGGTACATGGCAGTGTGCAGGCAGACATAGTATTGGAGAGGGAGCTGAGTCCTGTACATCTTTCAGGAAAAAGGAAGTTGACTGAGACACCGGGCAGTATCCTGAACACAGAAAACCTCAAAGCCTACCAGCACATTGACACACCTCCTCTAACAAAGCCACACCCACTCTGGCATAGACACATCTCCTAATAGTGCCGCTCCCTGTAAGATTATGGGAGCCAATTACATTCAAACTGCCATGTTATCTATCTGAAGATTCTGGAATCTGATATTTTCAGCCAAGTTGCAGGATAAAATATCAGCACACAAAAATCCATAGCCTTTCTGTATGCCCATAGCAAACCTACTGAGAAAAAAAATGAGGAAAATCCCATTCCTAATAACTTCATTCAAAAAATAAAGTATCTAGTAATACATCTAACATAAATGAAGAGATGAAAGACCTCTACAATGGAAACCATGAGACAACAAATAAAGAAATAATAGAGACACTAGGATATGGAACAACTTCCCATGATCATGGATTGGCAGAATGAATGTTGTGAAAAGTGGCCACACCACTAAATATGACATACCATTTGGATACAATTTCAAGTCAATGCCCCAATGATATTATTCACATAAATAGGAAAAAACAACCCATATGGAAGCACAAATATGTTGCAGTAGCTAAGTCAACTCTGAGTGCAAATACTAACACTGGAGGTATCATAATATCCAGCTTCAAACTATAAGGATGGAAACAGTTTGGTAGAGGCACAGGCACAGAATAGATACAGACCCAACAGAACATGATGGAGAACCCAGGAATAAAACTATACAAGTACAGCTTCCTAGTCTTTGACAAAAGTATCAAAGTCTTTCTTCAGTGGGGAACAGAGAGGACCTTTTCAAGTGTTGCTGAATATCCATTTGTGGAAGAGTAAAAGTAGATCCTATCTCTCACCCTGTACCAAAGTCAACTCAGAATGCATCATGAATCTTGATGTAAGAACTGAAACTTTGATGTTACTGTAGTAGAACAGATGTGTCCCAAATGTCCATTAGCAGGTTTATCCCACTAGACTGAATGATGCCCTGAAATTTCTAGGATTCTCCAGCAGAATGATGAACATGATTTCCCCATTGAAACTTTCACAGCCAACCTCCTCATGGGACAGCAAGGGAGCCATGGCTCTTCCTGGAATCAGTAGGCATACGCAATTCAAATGTGCTCAATTTTCCTTCTACATTCCTTGTGCCTTAGACAGACACAAGCGTGAAGGAGTATGTAGAAGAATTCATTCACTGTATTTCAGAGATATTTCTTATTTGAAATGGGGGGAATTTTTACTTTATTTAAGGACTAAGTATTCATGAGCTAATTTAGTAACTGAACAAATCTCTTAAGTGGCATCTTTCAGCTAAAATGTTCAAACCTTAAGTTGCCAGTCTATAAAATACATGCTCAGTCAGAGTGTGACTCTTCTCTTACTGACAAGCATTGTTTCCATATCTGCAGAAAGTTCCTGATAGGTAAGGGACCAGCACATTCCCAGGTGCCAGGCAGCACTGTGTAGAGCTGCTTGTATTTGGTAATATTGTTACACAAAGGGCAGTTTTGTATGGCTTAGTCAAATATCAAAACATTAGAGAAGCTTTCTAGATGCAATAAATTTTATTCCACAAGCCTAAGCAAATAAGAACTGCTGGGTGACCAGCTCAGTGGCTTAAATAGCAGACCAGCTTTTGTTACCGTTGGAAATGTATGAGTCTCTCAGAAAGCTTATTTGGCTCTCTGAAGTACTGGTCCTCTCGCCCAGAGAAAGGAGTGCAGTCCCTGGCAACAAAGGCAGGTAATGCTAAATAAGTCGCAGGCAGAAGAGCCCCAGCGCTCGTACCATGTAGTCATTACTCACTGGCCCCATCTCTCCACAGTGACCTCCGAGACATTTGGAAGTTAGGACATGGCTCAGGATGTACTTTACATCCTTTAGTTCAGGTCACTTCCCTTAGCTAAAAGCAGAAATAGATGTCTGCTGAGGATCAGGAAATGGAACCAACCAGATGTGCACAGGATAGATTACTTTTACGTACCCCGGAGAATTGCATCGACAATGTATTAAAATGAAATTATCTTTAAAATTAGCTTGGTTAATAACAATATGTAAAGTGAGCTAGGATTTCTAGGATATCAGAAAACTACGAAGACTGTGTTGGAGTTAGTTAGTCTCAGGATACCCACATGGTCAATTTTCCAGCCCCTGGGTGATCTAGTGAGGGAGAATAGGATTCTTCATGGAGCTGGCTCAAGTTCATCCAGAACATCTTAGAAAGTGGTGGAATGATAGAGTTGAAACAGTCATGGGATAATATTTCTTATTCCTTGTCTTTAGGGATTGTCATGTTGGGTAATGACATTTTTCTTGGACCCAGAGCTGGCGGTTTGTGGTTGGACCGGTGACTGGACACACCATATGATATGGAAGGACTCACTAACACTACTGCCTGCTGTGTCCTTGGTGTTCTGTAATACATGAATGGTTTCTCAAAACAAATTTTCAGTTAACACACGCTTTGTCCAAATATGATCACAAAGCACCAAGTGATGTTACCATTTAATTAAATTGTAAGAGCATGCAGAAACGTGTCTTCATAGGTGGAAAAGGTGAAAGTTCACGTGGTACTTGCCTAATGACAAAGATCTTCATATCTGGAAATGCATGTTTTCCTGGCATCATATGGACCTAGCATTTTTGTGAAACAAATTCATGGTACATCATGTCCATAGTTGATTACATTTTAGAGGTAGACCATTCATTTTCCTAGTTTCTGTCCACTTAAACAATCTTTGGTTGTCCCCACAGTGACAAGCAAAGAAAGGGGCTTCCAGGGGAATGAGACAGCAAATGGTGTCCCAGTGGGTAAATCTAAGAGCTGGGTCTCACAACAGGGTGCCAGCATCATATTTCCTATATTCCAAATAAGAAAACTACCTGGTATTGTTTGTGATGAATTTTTCAGACTGTGATTCCTAAAAAGCAGGTACACAAAAACCCATTTCAGTTTGAGAGCTTACATAAATGCCCTAGGAGAGGTGAGACATAGAGAGATGCAGAAGCCTTGAGTAAACACATCTTCGAAGAAGACACAGAAATGGACAATCTGGGTGTGCAAAGATGTTCCAGTCAATAGTAATCAGGGAAACACAGACCAAGGCTACACACAGCATCACCCCTTGCCTCCTAGGGTGACTGTTCTCAGAAGGTCATCAGACAAACATTGCCAAAGGCCTGGAGAAAAGACAATGATTGTGGATCGTCAGTGGGAACGCAGATTGGAGGAGTCATTTTGGATAACTATGAGAAATTAAAAGTAGAGATATCCCCTGACTCAGCCATTCTACAGAAATAGCCTAGTCACAAAGGAAATGAAATCACCCCCTTGCAAGTCATCGATTCACCCCTGGGCGTTGCAGTGCTGCTCATGACAGCCAAGACAAAATCACAACTGATGGTCTACTGGGAGACAAATGAGCAAAGACACACGTGCATTATATAATATAGGCGGCCTTCAGAGAACGCGCTCTTGTCATTTACTGGAGCATGGAGGAAACAGACAGAAGAAATTACTGCATGTGGTCTCATATGTGTAGAACCCCAAACCCCAATTCAAACACACAGAGCTAGATAACAAAGTAATGGTCACCAGGGATAAGGGTAAGGGAGGAATGTGAAGGTGACATATCAGGACACATGCCAGATGAAGATTATGGGTAAGAATTAGTCGTAGTATTGGGATTTGTGATAAATAAGCAGATTTTAGTTGCTCTTGTACAACTAAAACGCTCAGCCATTTGAGATGAGTACGTCAATTTCCTTGAATGCTAGTAACGGTGTTGTCAGTAGGTATCCTATAACATATGATGTATAGCTTGAAATATAGAATAAGGGCTATGGAGAAGTTCGGTGGGTAAAAACTTGCTGGGCAAGGATGAAGTCCTGAATTCCAATCCCCAGAATCCACATAAAATGCCAGGTATGGTCTGGCTCATCTGTAACCCAAAGCTGAGTGGAGTGAAGGCAGGGGGATCGCTGGGGCTTGTTGGCTGTCAGTCTATGAGAAAGTCAAACTCTAGGTTCAAGGAGAGACACCTTGTCAATAGGATAAGGTTTATATTGACAGAGCACCCGATGTCCTCATCTGGTCCCCATATATGACACACTGTCATGGGCGTGTGCACTAACAGTCCCACGTGCCCACGCACTGTGCATCACACATATACAATTTTTAAAATACAGAATAAAGTTTAGCTTAAAGATACTAAAATAAGAAACTAAACATTTGATGTGAAATTATTTGAACAAGAATTAAGCTTTTGGATTCAGTAAAACAAACCCTTGCCCTCGGGCAGCCTCATAGGGTCTGATAAAATCAGCGAACCGTAAAGCAATTCTTTAGGTAATTGCAAGAGTAGTTCCCTTGGTGTGCTAGACACACAATGGTGATACCTCACAGAATCGTGAAACCAAGGGACAAGGCTAGGGTGGAAATGGGGTGGCATGATGAGTATGATGATGGTAAGCGGTGTGGGCACTGTGAACCCCAATAGGGACGCAACCCATCATCTCACCATGTACCAGGTGGGCAGGGCTGAGGAGCAGACAGGAGCACTCCTCGGAAGCTGACATGGCTCCCATCACTCAACGTGGCATCGGATGTTTGGAAGGGAGTTTTGTGTGCTCACCCCGACAGTCCATCGAGCCTCACTGACCCAAGCAGTTGGAATCAGTTTCCAGAAGAGTTATGTCCATATAGGTGGCTGCAAAGTCCAAGATGTGCGCCAGCATCAGAGTAAAAAGTATGTGTTGGTTGGCATGAAATCAATAGGGAAGAGAAAGAGGCGAGGAGATATGAATATGTTAAAGTGCAGGAAAGGGCAGGGGAGCCCAGAAATAAAAGGAAATGAGTCAAAAGTTCTCTAAAGCATATTTGGAAAGAAAAATAGCGAGAGGATACGTAGACGCAAGTCAGACTGCTGATCCAGGGCAAGCTGACACAGCACCGCTACATTCCTCAGACCCAGGGTGTTCGTTCCTGCCCCTTCTGTTAGTGGAGGCAGCCCACAGAGTCTCGCGGCACCCAGCATAGCCACTCGCTGCTCTATGTGGCTTGAGAGAAGCCAGAGACTGAACGCAGAGCTGCCACACCATGACTCATCTCAAGCCATCTGTCTGAAGCAATGGAGACAAACTGTGTTGACGCTTCCCTTGAAAGAGCCTGTCATGTTCACCACTGTCTGTAGGGCTCTGCTCACTTTTCCCTCAGCCCCTCATCCTTGTACACATGGCTCATCATGGAGATACATGGAGCATCCTTCCTGGGACCACTCTGGATCTGGCATCGCTTCCTTGATATCCTTCATACAATCGCTAAGCATCCATATCCATGAGTTCCTGATAGTGCCAGAGCCACCCAGACCTCACAGCCACACAACCTCGCCGTCTAGGCTGCAAACAAACCAGCACATGAGGTTCATTGCTGTGGTATAAAGATTCAAAGAATTACATCAAAAATTAATTGCCACAGACGAAAATTACCGAAACGTGATGGAGTTAGAATCAGATGGTTTCTCTGAACTCCTGTAGTTCCAGGATCCTAATTTTTCCCGGCATAATTTTAAAGATTAACATTCTTTCCCCTCCCCACCCCCAAGGAGAGCTGATCACTTATGGAGATTTATGTCCATCATCTTCAGGAGCAGCTCCGAGTCAGGGTGGATATTTTTTACATAAGTGTAATTATATGTAAGTGCTATAATTTAATTACCATGATTCCATCCCTATTGATTTCAGATACTCACTTAGAGCCCACAGACATGGCTGTGTGAGGCTGACAGACAGGATCATCTGTTCTGATGCCCGCAGTTGCAGATGGAATGTGGGAAAGACCACTGGTTAAAGAACCTTGGCAGGGGTGGGAGGGGAAGTATCCTTCCAGGAGATGCTACAGTAGCGATTTTAAATTAAGGGCCTGTCTTCAGGTAGAGAGGACAAAATGCAGCATGGTTGTAGGAGGCCGAAAGGCAACATTTGGGAAAAATACACATAGAAGGTTAAATACACAGATAGAAATTAAATATAAAGATGCAAATAGATACAAAAACCTTAGCACTGGAGAAAATCATGCTAGCAGCAGCTGCTCACAAATGTGTGTATCAGTGTGGACGCCATGAAAATTCTGCATGTCAGGATGAACACTAACGTGGCTCCCAAGGCATCTCTTGGAATAAGAGGTTAACCTCACATTGTCTTCCAGTTAGAGAGAGTGGCCCTGGGAGTAACTCTCTCAAGAGAAAGTGCCACCACACAACTGGGAGGTGCTCTTGGTACCTGGGTAGCACCTGGAAGGGCACATTTCAGATTTCACATTCTTTGAGACCATTCTTTTAAGCCTGGGAAACACCTCAGGCTGGTAGAGGGAGAGCAGGATTTTTTTTTAATAAGATACAATCACTGCTACTGTGGGGGAAGACAGTCTTTCACAGCCAGAACTAGGATATCTGAATACAAGAATTCTTGTACCCCACTACTAAAGTTCCAAGATCAAAGTAAAATAAATATATCGCTGAGTGTGGTGGTGCATGCCTTTAATCTCAGCACTTGCGAGGCAGAACTTGTAGGTTTGAGGCCAGCCTGCTGTACGTAGTGAGCTCCAGGACAGCCAGGACTATATAGAGATGTTCTACTCCTCAATAAATAGATAGATGATAGATGATAGATAGATAGATAGATGATAGATAGATGAGATAGATAGATGACAGACATTAGTACCAATACCTAAACACTTTTTGAAATAGAAGAAAACCATGTAAAACTTATGACAAAGATGAAAAGTCACAGATGGGTAAACAAATTTTAAAATTGCTACAAATATCTTTACTTACTCAATATTATAAAAAAATTTTAACCAAATAAGAATTCCATATAGAAGAATCTACAAAAATCATCTGATAAAAGAAAGTGAACCATTGGAGACAGAACGTACAGCCTTCAGTTAGTGTCTGTTTCTAGGCTGGAGCTGTAAATACAACACAAAGTAGTTTTATATAAATGATTCACCAACTCGCACAAATTCTATCCAGTCAACAGCTGTGAGTCTTTGCATTGAGTAATAGCAATGAATTTTGACGTGTGTGTGTGTTGGGAGATCTTCTCAAAGGTGTAATATTAATTACAATAGTAAAACTTTCATTCAAAATTGATGGTTTTATTGTTAGACTACTGGTTTTTAATTCATATTTATTAATTATATCTTGAACTCCCCCATGAGGTATCCTGGACCCTGGACAGATTTTTGATTAAATGTTTCATGTAAGTAATAAGTATGTTCAGTCTTCCTTTGGACTCTAGCGTTTACAGCCAGGGTGGTGTGATGGGAACCCGCAGAGTCAAGGCCCACAAGTGGTGTGCGGTTCAGTCTTCCTCACCGACCCGAGTGCTGCAACGACAGCTTTCTGCGGATTTGATGACACATCTGAGCAGCTGAATCCAATAACAAGAATACCCTTTGTGGTCCATGTGGGAGCCACGGAATCATCTGGAAAGTTTAAAATCAGAAGTAAGGTCTCAGTAGAATTGCAGATTGAACTTAAGTTGTTTGTAGGTAGTGGTTTGTAACCTTAGCCTGTTCTTGGGGCCCAGCCTTATCTAGTTTCATTGGCTTTTCTCTGTCTTGCAAACCCATGTATGTGCACACACACACACGCACACACACACACACGCACGCACACTCACACACACACGCACGCATGCGCACACACACACACACACACACTGTGTTTCTCTAGCCTAGCCCTGATTGACTGTCAGTGAGAACGGGATGTGTGGTAACAAGCCTCAGAAGAATTAAGCAGGTGTAGAGCTGGTTGGCTGTAGCACTAGAAGAATTATTATTAAGGAGCATACAGAAAAGCTGGGTTACCTTGAAGAGCTCTTGGTAGAAAGAAGGTGTTAAGGGCTTGTCTCCTGAGGGCTCAGGGAGAAATGGGCACATTGTTGTCGTCACTGCTCTATTTCCTTGAAGAGACACCATGAACAAGGCAATGCTTAGAAAAGAAAGCACTTAACTGTGGACTTGATTAGAGTTTGAGAGGGTTAATCTGGCCAACATGGTAGGAAGCAGACAGGCATGGGGCTGGAACCGTAGCTGAGAGCTTTCCATTCTAATTCTCAGACAGTAGGCAGAGAGGAGAGAATGAGTGGTGTGACGGCTTTTGAAACCTTGAGGGCCACCTCCTCCAACAAGGACACACCTCATAATCCTCCCTGAAAAGTTCATTGACTGGGGATGAAGCATTCAAACCTATGAGCCTACGGGGATCATTTTCAGTCAAACCACCACAGCCATATTACTGCTAAGTGCCTCTGCTTTCTCTTCCAGTCTAGTCTTTGTACCCTCCTTCCTTTCTTCCTTCCCATCCTCCCCTCCCTCTCTTCCTCTGCCTTTCCCCTTTCCTTTCTTACTTCCTTTTCCCCTTCCCTTCCTCCATTTCCTTCCTTTCTTCATTACATTCCTCTTTCCTTTTTTCTTTTATTCTATTCTTGTCCCCTCTTCCTTCTATTTTCCCCTTTCTTCCCTCTCTTCCTTTCCTTTCTTCTTTTTCTCCTCAAACCCACCAATTCTTCTTCCTCCCTCCCTCCCTCCCTTCCTTCCTTTTTCCTTCCTTCCTTTTTGTGTTTTTGTTTCTGTGGCAAGGTCTTACCTTTTGTGGTAACTTGAATGTAATTGGCCCCCATAAACTCATAGGGAGTGGCACTATTAAGAGATGTGGCTTTGTTGGAGTGGGTATGGCCTTGATGGAGGAAGTGTGTCACTGTGGGGCCTGCTTTGAGGTTTCTTATGCTCAGGACACCGTCCAGTGCCTCAGTTGACTTCCTGTCACCTGCAAAATGTAGAACTCTTAGCTTCTTCTCCAGCACTGTGTCTGCCTGCATGCCACCATGCTCTCCACCAAGCTGACAATGTACTAAACTTCTTCTGAACTGTAAGCTGTCACCTCAATTAAATGTTTTCCTTTCTAAGAGTTGCCATGGTCATGGTGTTTCTTCATAGCAATAAAAACTGTAACTAAGATACTATGCGTCCTCATATTGACTGTCCTCCTGTCTCATTCTTCAGAATGCTAGAATTGTAAGCAGGTATGTCTATGTTCAGATTTCCTTTGCAAGGTTTAGGACCATATGGAATCAGCCTTCTGTCTCAAATCCTCCAGTAGCTGCTAGTCCCTCATCAAGCCCATGAGAACTGCCCACTGTTAGCTAAGACCTCACTTATTTCCCTCTTCTTGCCCCTCCATCATCTGCCACTCCAGCCTCCCTGGTCCTCTGTTCTTCTTGGCCACGCTGGGGAGTTACTCCGGGGTTCCTCTGTCCACCATGTCCTCCCCTAGGGCTGTACTCTCTCTGGGGGCTCCAGGACATAATTCCTGTTGCCCTCCTGGTTTTCGGGGCCATGAGCAATCTTCAGGATTCCTTGTCAACAGATGCTTTACCCAGTCACCTCAGCAGTCACCACATGGCCTCCTATAGCATAGTAAATGTAGGAGTTATGAATTATGAAACTTGGCCCCAGCCACAGCCTGCCCTCCTTGTGACAGCATCACAGTGTAGGCATCTGCCTTGTGCTCTTTCAGCCACTCCTTGCCCACCAGGACAGACCATACGCTCTCAAACTGTAAGTGAAAAAAAATAAAAACTCCCCTTCTTTAAGTTGCCTTTTTCCATATATTTTAATCACAGCAACAAGAAATAAAACCAATACATACAATCTCATAACATATGTAATCACACTGACAGCTGCACTTGTTACATCCATGAGGTCGGAGAGCATTGGTCTAGGTCACTGTGAAGTAAGTTTGTTGCAAAATGAGAACCATTTCACTGGGAGGTGATTCAAAGAACAGAATCTTAGGATTTGTTAACATTTAAACATCTAGGAGAATTTTCTTCCCAAGAACATGCCTTGGACTGGACTCTCACCCTTCCTACAATGTGAAGTTGACTTTATCTGGAAATAGAGACTTTGTGAAGAAGATCATTCAGTTAGGATAAGGCCATGATTGAGGGTTCTACCAATTATTACTGGACTCTAAACAGAAGTCATGGCGCATGGAGACAAAGAGACAGTCGAGACAAAAGTAAATGAAGGGGTGACTTATGATAACGGGGAAAGAGTGGAGTGGCACACTGACAACCCTTGATGCTGGAAGAAGGAGGAAGACATGGAACGCATTTTCCCTAGAGTCGGATGAAGTACATACATGCTCACATCTTGATTGGAGCATTGTGTTGTTTGAAGGCACCAAGTTTGTGATGTTTTGGAAATGGATACGGAGAAGAACTGGAATAGGCAAGTATTCTACTTGTGATGGAAAAGGAGGCACAGACTGCTCATCCTTTTAGCAGGGATCTCTGAATCCAGACCCGAAGATTAGAAATAGATTGTCTAGGAGATCACAAATCTTGGATGCGCTAGAGAGTGCTCAGTATCCTGGGTGTTATTCATCCTTTTAGCCTCTAGAACACTAACTCTTTGATCTCCTTGAAAGACATTAGAGGCGTTTTCTTCTTCCTTTATAGAAAAAGCTCTTAATGACATGGATGCCTGCAGATCAGGTGCTCCTGGAAGGTAAAGAGTGTCAGACATCCAGGGAGTTTTCAAAAATCGGAAATGTAGGCATTATTTACTTCCCTGAAATGACTAAAATCTCATATTGGTAATAAAACAACATTAGGTGACTCTTATAGGACTGAAATTGTACAAAACATGATCTCTGATTACACTGAGTCAAACTGAAAAATTAATAACAAGAATTTACATGAAAATCCCTAAGCATTTGAAAATTAAGTAATACATATTTCAGAGTAAAGTACAGACCAAGGAATAACTTATAAAGTAAATTAGTAAAATATCTTAACTAAAGTAAATAAACTGCCATTTCCAAAATGTGTGGGATGCATTAAAAATAGTATTCTGAGAAAAATTTCTGTCATTAAATACCTACATTAATAAATAAAGTCTCAAATCAATTAACTAAGTTTCCATGTTAAAAATACAAAAGACTCAGAAAGAGGCAACCCATTCCTGGTACTGGGAGTTTTATTTGCTAGCATATAATATCAAATAGGGGCATTGACACCCTCATTATATGACAATGTCGCTTAAATTCCTTTTATTTATCTTATTTATCTGTGTATTTTAGGAAGCGTCTACAGTAGTAAGTTTCTATACGGCTTTTCAAAAGTCCTTAGGGTAGTCCTCTCTCCCCTATCGACGCCTATACCCAGGCCCCCAGGCCCTTCCCATTTAATCTCCTATTCTAATTTTCCCTTTATCCCTTTATAACACCATATTCTATTTCCCATACTGCAAAAGATCCTCCTCTCCATCCTGCTCTCTTACCAGATACTTAACCTCTGTGGTTATTTGGTCTGAAACTCACTTAAAGCTCAAAAGACAACATCCACATATTTGTCTTTCTGGTCATGGGCTGCCTCACTCAGGATGATTGTTTCGAGCTCTGTCCACTAACCAACAGGTTTCACAGTTTAATTTTTCTTAACAGCTGAATAATACTCCACTGTGCAAATCTACTGCCTGTTCATTGTCCACTCATCAGTTGGTGATCATCTGGACTGTTTTTCGTTGCTGGCTGTAATGAATAGGGAAGCAATGGATGAGCAAGCATCTTTGTAGTAAGATGAAGATCGAGAGTTCTTTGAGTATCTGCTGGGTTTCATGGTGGATTTTATCTTAATTCCTTTTTTGATGAACTACGCATGATTTCTACAGAGACTCTACCCATTTGTACTTCCATCAGCAAGGAAGAGCGCCCCCTTTCCTCACAGCCTACTGCTGTTGTCGGTCGTACTAATCTTGTTCTTTCTGACGGGGTTAAGAAGAAATGTCGAGGTAGGTTCTAGTTTCCATCCCCCAATAGTTGGTATGAACATCTTTCTGAGTCATTAGCCTGTAGACCGTGTGCTCACCAAGAAGTCTTACAGACTGTTGCCAAGGCTATTGGATACCCTCAATTGTCCCATCACGAAACAAGGAATTATTTGCAATTAATAGGTGCTGAGAGAGTACAAGGTAAGTTTTTCTCAGCATGGCAATACCAGGTATGTCAACTGCACTCTGTGACAGGCCTCATACTCAGGAGTAGTGGGCCAACACAAAACAAAAGACTCCATGGTGTGTGTGTGTGTGTGTGTGTGTGTGTGTCTATTATGAATGAATGGGGCAGTTATTTTGTTTAATATCACCTGCATTCCTGGATTTGTAGTTTAGTGTTTATATTAATTCTAGAATATTCTTGACTACATTTCCTTTCCCGTTCTCTCTCTTTTTCTGGGATAATGATATACATATTTTCAACCCCCTACTGCTGCCTCTTTTGTATTTTGTGCCAGCCTGACTAGAGGACAGTGTTGCATGTATTTGAGTGTGTGGTTGCATGGAGGCCAGCAGACAACCAGAGGAGGCCATTGTCTTCCTTCCTTACTGCCTAGGGGTAGAGTGTCCCACTAAACCAGTAGTGGCCTTTTCTTCTATGTTGCTTGGCAGAGAGATCCAGGTATCTGCCATCCCTGACCTCAGACTGAGGTTACAGGCCTGTGGCAGACATGGCCAGCTCTTGCATACATGCTCAGGATTTGAACTCATGTTTCCATAGCAACACTTTACACACTGAGCCTTCTTTTCTTGAAATTTTTTTCGGGGGAGGTGCTTCTCTCTCTCTCTCTCTCTCTCTCTCTCTCTCTCTCTCTCTCTCTCT
>LOJH01017361.1:0-22326 GCA_001685095.1 Ellobius talpinus
GAAGAATCCTGTTGTGGTCGTCATCTCTGCTGGCAGAACTGGCGCGCCACAGACCATCTCTCACCCAGGTTTGCTTTTGTTTCAGTATCTGTAAATTGATCTAGAAAATGCACTTATATTTAATTTTTTAAGCAATCTTTCTTCATTTTACATACCAATCCCGGTTCCTACTCCCATCCCTCCTCCTGCTTCCCCCATCTTCCCCCATCCCACTTCCATCCACTCCTCAGACAGAATAAGCCTTCCCATGGGGAGTCAACAAAGTATAGCACATCACTTTGAGGCAGGACCAAGGCACTCTGTGCTCTATCGAGGCTGAGCAAGGCATCCCTCCAAAGAGAATAGGCTCCAAAAAGCCAGTTCAAGCAGTAGGGATAAATCCTTGTCCCACTGTCGGTGGCCCACAGACTGCCACAGCCATACAACTGTCACCTATATTCAAATTTAATTTTTAGCAACTTACTTTCTTTGTATATTTGATGTGTTCTGGTCATAGCATAATTGTCTCTTTATTTTCAAATTATATCAAGTACCTCCTATATGCTAAAAATTAAAATTAACCCTAGAAACAGGATGGTGATCATAACAAATTGTGAACATATATTTAAATATTTGTTAAATATCTGCATGATTATTTCTAGATAGATATTGCTAATCTGAATTATATACAGAATCGATTTTATTTTAGTAACTTTAAACATATTCTATGATAATACTTGGTACAGTTTGATACTTTTATTGTTATGTTCTTTTTCTCAGCTATAAAATTGGTAAATCCCTTGAGATTCCAAAAGAGAAAGAAAGTCTCTGTAGATGAGAATGTGTCTTCCACAAAGTAGCTTTGATAGTTAAGAAATGTTTGTTGGGCTGAGCAGTGATGGCGCATTCCTTTAATCCCAGCACTCAGGAGACAGAGGCAGGAAACAACAATAACAAAAATGTTTATTGAGGGTTGGAGAGGTGAGTCAGGAGCTTTTTCTGCTCATCCAGAAGATCTGACTTCTATCTGCAGCACCCACATGGTAGTTCACGAGTGTCCATATCTCCAGCCCTGGGGATCCAATGGCCTCTTCTGGCTTCCATGGGCACCAAGAACCACACAGGGTGTATACATACAAACAGGCAAAGCATCCATACATATGAAATTAAAAACCAATAAATCTCTTTAAAAAAAGAAATGTTTGTTGAGTCAAGCAGACAGTCTGCTATGTATTGCATATCTAATTTTAATGTGGAATAAGAAACAATAAAAATAGTGTAAAATGAAGATAATGAATTACTTTGACAAAATTGTCTTTTTTATTCATAAACAGTAATGTTGAAAATATCTTCATGTGTTGTTCCTCTCTATATAAATATTGTGTTTAAATTTTTTTCATAACAATCAAGAATGCCAAGGTAGATAAAATAATATGCTTTAATCAAGAAAAATAAGTCTTCAACATTTAAAAGTGAGATAGCTAAGTTACAGCTCATTTCTGTGGCATATATACTTAAAAGGAAAAGACCCATAGAGCATGACTTTTAAAAATAATGAACATTTGAACCTTTGATAAGTTTAGATGCAGTGATTTATTCTATTGTATTGAAGATGGGATCTTTTTAGCAATATAATGTTTGAAAAGCCACTTAGTTAACCCTTCTGAATCCTAATTTCTTCATCTGTAACATAATAGTTATCTTAGCTACTTATAGGATTGCCATACCAATATAATAAGCTTTCTCATGCAGGTTTATTTTGAAATATAAAACATTGTTAATTTCAGTTTGTGAGGTGTACTATTCAAACTTAAGATTATTATGAGCAAAGTTAAAGTATACACAAGAATCTTGTTATTCTTCCTTTATTTTCTTATTCGTAAGAAAATTACATCTTTCTCTAATAAGTGCCTACTTAAGAATACGTTTTCTGGTTTTGGCTATTATAATGTCTATATCTCAAGATAGCTAGGGTGCATTAGTCACTTCTCTATCGTTGTGATCAAACACCCTTACTGAAAGCAAGTTATGAGAAAAATGGTTTATTTTGACCTACAGTTCCTAAAGGGTGAGTCCATCGTGGTGAGTGGCATAGTAGCAGCAGACATGGCAGCTGGAGCAGGAAGCTGAGAGTTCAAATCCTTAACTGAAAGCATGAAGCAGGGAAAGCAAATTGGAATTAGAGCTAGGTTTTAAGTAGCTCAAAGCTCGCCCCTGGTGACATACTTCTGCTAACAAGGTCCTTCTTTCTAAACCCCCTCAAACAGCATCGCCAACTGGGGACCAAATGTTAAAATACTAGAGCCTGTGGGAGACATTCTTATTCAAACCACCATACTGTGTAAAAGAGTCAGGATTGATGCAAACATTTTTGCATTAAGAATCATACAATAGCTCTCTGTGGTAGTTTGTGATTACCTCCATCTATCTCCTGTCTTGATTGGTTTGTAGTGACATGTATTTATGATTGGTTTCATTTGCATATGCTCCTGGAAAGCTTACTGGGGCTCTCTTAATTACTCCTGTCATTCATTTGTCAAAATAAGTGACTGTGGATAATTACTCTTTAGGTAAGCATTGGGCTGGAGGTGCTGGAAAAGGAAGAGGATTAAAATCCAAAGTATTCATCTGTAGTCTCAATTTGTTCTTAACTTAAAAAACATTAAAATTGGGCCAGCAAGATAGTTCAGTAAGTAAAGGCACTTGCTGCCAAGCCTGACCACTTGAGTTTGGTTTGTGGATTACCTATAGTAGAAGGAGAGAACTGACTCAACAGAATTGTCCTCTGACCTCCACACACATATACACACACAAATAAACATAAGAAAAATAGAAAAAAATATTATAAAATATTTCAGTGTTAATAATATTTAGCTATAGCCATTTGTGAAGTTTCTCTTTCTAGACATCAGAGCAGATTTTTGGGGCTCCTTTAGAGGCAGGGACAAGATGATTTGACAGTTTCTTTTTTCCTTTTTTTCTCTCTCTAAGACAAGGTTTTTCTGTGTAACAGCCCTAACTGTCCTAGAACTAGTTCTGTAGACCAGGCTGGCCTCGAACTCAGAGATCCACCTGCCTCTGCCTCCTGAGCACTGGGATTAACGGCGTGCCTGTCTTACTTTTTCTTATGGCAGACATTACTGGTTCTGAAGCTTATTAAGGATATTGTTTCTGTCTTTTCTTTTTTCCTTAAGTACAATTCAATATAAACAACACAACAGCAAGCAGGGAAAACTTTTGAATTAGCATTTTCCTAGAAACGTCTAAGTATTGAATATTCCATTTGTTTAGATCATGTTAAATTTTTTTTTTACTTAAAAATATTTAACTGTCAGTTTTATCTATTTTCTTTCCTATTTTGGTTTTTATTCTGTTGAATAGCTATTAGAGGTCAAGCAGGTGTCCATGAGAGTAGGCTGGCCACTGCCTTGGGATGACAGAAAGCATTCCCATGATGTGCCCACTAGAGAGCCACTGGTCACAGTAAGAATGAATGAGGTGCATCTATCAGTGTAGAATTGTCTCTTTTATTTTCTGAGGAGCAAAAGAAAATTATTTAAAACTATGTTGAGCATCAGGGACTTACTACAGCAGTGGTGCTCAACCTCCCAATGCTGTGATACAGTTGCTCAATTGTGTTGACCCCTAATCATAAAATTATTTTCATTGCTACTTTATAACTAAATTTGCTCCTGTTATGAATCATAATGTAAATTTTTTTTGAAGCTAGAGGTTTGCCAAAGAGTTGAGACCCACAAGTTGAAAACTGCTGCACTAGGGGACTTTAGAAGAATTTACCCTTTGGATAATGAGATTGAAAATAGATTATTACTATTTGTTTTTTGTAAATTTCTTTGATTTAAAACATTGTTTTTATTAAATTTTGGCAATTTTACTGTTTATCATAGTTTTTCCCTTCCCACAACTGCACACAGATCCTTCCTTATCTCCCAACCCATCCAACTTCATGTTCTCTCTCTCTCTTTTTCTTTATCCTTTTTTCTCCCCAACTCTTAAACTTACGGAGTCCAATTGGTGTTGGCTGACTAGTTCTGGGTATGGGGCCTGCTCTGATACTATACCAGTTGTCACACCATTAAAGGCAATATATATTTTTTCCAGCATCAGTTAATACAGTAGCTCCTTGATAGAGAAAGACCCTGTGCCCTTCTCCCTCCTCCATTCTAGGATTCTCTCTGGCTTGAGCTTTTGCAGATCTTATGCATACTGTCACAGTCAGAGTTCAAATGTACATCTGCCCTGTTGTGTATGAAAAAAAAAGCAGTTTCTTTGAAATGATCCACTCCTACCCCTCTGGCTCCTATAATCTTTTTTTTTTTCGGCCAGGACATGAGGAGGGGAGGTTGGCTGGCCTGGGACTTGCATACCAGGCTAACCTTGAATTCATAAGAGATCTGCCTGTATCTGCCTCCTGAGTACTAAAGTTAAAGATGTATACCACCATGCTCCTGACGTTCTTACGTTCTTTCTGCCCCACCCTCCACATAGAGCCTTGAGGGGAAGACTGTGGTAGAGACATCCCATACAGTCAAGCACTCCAAAGGGTCTTATTCTCTGCATGTTGACAAGTTGTGGGTCCATGTGTGAATTGACATCTACTCTATGACGTTTCTGTGATGAGGGTTGAATGAGGGATTCATTGATGGGTGTGTAGTATCAAGTCATTAGGAGTCATTTTGTTGCTTTGTCCATTTAGCAGAATAATAGTAGTATGTTTCTTTTTACATTGTGTGTGTATATATGTTTGCATGTCCATGGCTTGGTATGCTTATGAAAGTCAGAGCAACATAATGTAATACCATATGAACTCATAAAAACTCACATTTTTAGTTATGAACACTTATATTTTTTCTGCATATTCAGGACATACTGAAACAGTGTCTGCCATGTTCAATCAAGATGTGGAGATCTGATAGTGAGCCAAAGAGACAAAGGTTTCTCCTCTAAACTGGGCAGCAGACAGTAACACGTGTGTAAGTCAAATATGTACGTAGTATATTAATAGGTTGCAAGGAATCAAATTCAGTAGGACAGGGATAGACAGATCGGGGAATAACTAGGTTGACCTGGAGGTGCTTTACCAAGAAGTTAACATGTGAGGAGACAGGTGTGAAGAAAGTGAGAGTGGGCCCTGTAGGTAGCTTGGGAAGCTTTTTCTAGGTAAGAGGTGGGTTGTATGGAACAAGTGATGATTAGAGTAGTGGGGGTAAGGACATGGAAGGGTTACGCGGAAAGGGCATGTAAGTGCCATGGCTTCTCTGTACAGACCAGTAGCCACTAGTGAGTCTGAGTAGCACGACATAAATGGAGCTGTTTTAGAATGTGATTCTGCTTGGCATGGATGGTAACTCAGAGTGGGACAGGAATTGAGTTAAGGAAGCTCTGCAATAGTCTTAGCAAAAGATGCTGCTGCTTTGAGCCACAGGTAGTGGTGTAGATTTGGAGTATATTTTGACAATATGTACATTTGTGTGTGTATGCAGATATATACTATATATAGTATATATACATACATACATATACACAGAAGTAGATTTGGAGTATATTTTGACAATAAGACTTGGAAATTTTTATGAGTTAGATGTGGGATATGAGAGAACCTGAAGAATCTAGGATGGCTCTAAGATGTTTTGCTAGAGCAACTGAAAGAGTGAGGTTACAGGACTTGGGTTGGTTGAACCAGTTCAGTTCGGTAAGCTGAATTTGAATGATCTATGAGACATAAAAGCAAGTGTCTACTCACTATTATCATCTGAGATTTGGGAGAGAAATCTCCTTTATGTACATAAATTTGATAATTTCCAATTTTGTATATAAGTGATGTTTTTCAAATCTTGAACACAGATGAGAACATCAACAGAGTAAGTAAAGATAGAAAAGAATAAAAGATAAATCTGACTCTCAGTTATTTCAATACTAAGAGAATAAGACAAAGGAGAGGGAACAAGAAAAGAGCATGAAAAAGAAACTGGGAAGAAAAGAGACAATTCTTTAAAGCCAAGGGAGAAATTGTCTCAATCCAGAAATGATTAGCTGTCAGTTGTATTAAAGCCAAGTAAGATGAGAACTGAAGGTTGAACACTAGCTCAGTCAAAATCTTAGTTAGGAGAGAACAGGAATAGACTTACAGTCACACATATGCACAGCTCAGGTACTTATGAAGAAGAAAGTTGGGATGGGTGGAGAGCACAGCAGAGGATGAGGTAGATTTGAGAGAGACGGGTACCATACTTTAAGATGGGAGAAATTAGCTAGGTGTGGAGGGTACAGTCCAGGAGAATCAGTTGTTCCTGGCCAGCCTGAGCTATATAGTGAGTTTGAAGGCAGCCTTGGCTACAGAATGAGATCCTGTCTGAGAGAGCAAGAGAGGAGATAATAAAACATGTCATATGCCAGTTAGAATATCCCTGAAAACAAAGAGGGAATAAATATACTAATGATAAAGGGAGAAAAAGGGGGTTAGAACACTCTTTGAGATGGATATCAACAAGTGCACAAGGCAGTGTGAATCTTAGCCGGAGAAGGGTTGGTCATTCAGGAAGAAGATGAATTATTGGGCATAAGAAGGCATGGAGGCTTAAAGGTAGCTTGTGGAAGGTCTGTGTGATTGCTTTTATTTTCTCACTGAGAATAAGGAAAGGAATGGAGATACTGAACTTGGTAAAATAAGTGGGTTTGAAAAATGACTGACTTTGTTGCTCAGCATTTGGAGGTCTAATTAAGGTTAATAATAATGAATTTCAGATGAAATTTATCAACCTGCATGTATTTTTTGTGCAGCCTACAGCTGTATAAGTTCATGTGAAGAGTGGTGGTGGATTGAATTTAGCTTGTGTTTGTAACTAGCTTTCCTTTGTGTGTACCCATAAACAGTGCTCACTATTATCTCATGTTTTTAAGATGTGCGTGAGTGGTGTATTCTGAGTTGAATTTGTATATGGGTACATGTTGGGGGAGGTGCAGGTGTGCACATATGCATGCAGGTACGTGTTCATGTGTATGCATGTATGTATAGAGGCCAGATGTTGATGTCAGGTGTCTTTCTCTAGTACTCTACTTTTTTTGGCACAGAACCTGTCACTGACCCTGGATCTCTTTAATTCTTCTAGGCTGGCTTGCCATGAGCTTCAAGGATCAGCCTGAAACATAGGGATGTTATTAATCTTGTACATAACATTGCACAATTCCATACATTATAGATTCACTCACGTATTTTATGTAGATAACCATATTAAAAGAGTAAGTTGGAGCTGAAAAGATAGCTCAGGTGGTAAAATATATACTGTGCTAACATGAGGATCTGAGTTCAGTCCCCAGCATTTCCATAAGCTGAGCATGCTGGCATATACTGTAATCCCAGTGCTGGGGAGGCAGAGATAAGAGGATCCCTGGAGCTCACTGACCATCCAGCCTACCCTACTAGGTGAGCTCTGGGTCCCCTTGAGAGACTCTGCAGCAAAAAATCACGGTAGCCTAAACATGTTCTAAACAAATACACCACTAGTAGACATGCTAATGTGGAAGGGGGACAGCTCCCTTCTAGACAATGAACTAAGGAATGCTGGGGGAGGGGTTCTCCAGAGAAGAGTGCGCCAATACCAAATGGATACAAGTATCACTATACAGACTGAGCAGGTTGTATTTATGTATTCAGGAGTATACACACAGAGAGAGAGAGATACACACAAACAAATACGCATATAACTACAGTTTTAAAAGTCCATGAATTTGAAATAGAGGTGTGCATGAGAGGGATTGAAGGGAGGAAAGAGAACAGCAAGTGATATAATTCTATTATAATCTCAAAAAGTAAAAAATTATATAAAAAGTCACCATAGTTACTGAGAATGACATCAGAAGTTGGCCTATGGCCTCCATATGTGCAGACACATGAACACACACACATACACGAAAGAGCCACAGTTTATAAGTAGCAATGGTTTGTTTCTTTTTTGTTTTCATACCTTTTAGTTTCTGTGTGTTTGGGAATGTGTGTGTGTGTGTGTGTGTGTGTGTGNGCGCGCGCGTCTGATGCCCACAGCAGCCAGCAGAGTCAGATCCCTTGGAACAGGAGTTCCAGGTGGTTGTGAGCCACCATGTGGGTGCTGGGAACCAAACCCAGGTATTCTGCAAGAGTAGCCCAGTGCTGTTAACCTCTCGCCATCTCTTTAGGCTCTCTCTCTCTCTCTCTCTCTCTCTCTATATATATATATATTTGGTAGATAGGCTTTATTATTAGTTCTTGGAAGGCTTGTTTTTCCATGGTAGAGCATCTTTCACTCTAGAACAAACATCACGTTTCATAAATTTCTTTACTCATTGGCTTTTTGTATTAATATTTGTTAGAAATGTTATTATTTAAGTTGATGAATAATTTCCTTTAGTGATACTGCATTTTTCTGATTTTGATATCAAGGTTTTGATTCAATAAAATGCACTTGGAATAGTGTTACAGATTTTTTCTATACAGAAGTTTACAAACTTCTCTAAGTTTGAATGAATGCATTTCCACAACTAGGATGCCCCATGTTTTTGTTTCCTATTTTCATGACAAGCAGCTCAAAGACGTCTATAAATACATGGGTATATTTAGACTTTAATTACTTTTGATTTAATTTGGGTAAGTTGTAATTTTATATAAAATAACATGTCTAAAATTCTTTGGCCTCCATTTGTTCAAAGGATTTCTGTATATTTCTAACTTCTGTTATACTTCTGTAGTGTCCTTTTAAATTACCAACATTAACAACTTACAATCTGTCTTGCCACGTGTTTGCCCGTAGTCTTCTGTAAGATATGCTCTACGCAGTTCCCAAAGTTTGCCACTTCTTTAATTAATTCTTTTGTTCTTTTTATTCTCTTTAAAGTTTTTTTTTGTGTGTGTGTTTTTCCAAAGCTTGGAATTTTATATTTATCTCACTAATAATTGTTTTTTAATAACAAATAATAATTTATAGAAAGAGCCATTAGCTATCTCTCAAGTTCTGATTTCTGTAGTTTTTACTATTTTAAAACTCATAGTCATTTTGTCTTTCAGTGATGCATGAATTATTTAGAAATTAATTTTTCAACAATAAAGAAATAAGATATATAGTTATTGCTTTCAGGTAAAATAAAACATGACAGAATGTAGTATAGCCTCTTGTAGGGATGAGCCCCCTTATTGTTTGTCCAATTTAAAGTGGTCAGCTCTGAAACCATATACACACAAACAACAACAGTGGGCTCACTAGATTGTATTTATATATGTTTGTATACATACATACATATGTAATGGTAATAAAGAAAAAAGTTTCCAACTTGAAAATAGGGAAACATGAGGGATTTGAGTGGGTATCTGGGAGGAGCTGAAAGGAAGAAAAGGAGAATGGAAAGTGATATAATTCTATTTCTAGTAAAAAAAAGATTTTAAAAATAAAATATGGCTGCTAGTGATTATCACATCTTTCCATTATTAACCAATACATATATTTCATATACTTTTAAAAATCCAAGTTACAAGTTTTAGAGAAGAAAATACAGATTTTTGAGATCTTTAATTTGAAAATTGATTTACGTGCATACATGTCTGGACTGACATGCAACTGTGGAGATCAGAGGACAGCTTAGAGGAATCAGTTCTTTCTGCTATATGGATTCTGGTTACCAGAATCAGTTCATCAGGCTTGCTGGCAATTGCCATATTTACTAAATTGCCATATTACTAAATTGCTGGCAATTGCCATATTTACTAAATCACCAGCCCCATTGAACTTTTTATTCAAAATTGATTTTTGTTGTCTCACACTGGGAAGGAAATCAGCATAGTTTCAAAATATGTGAAGCAAAGCCACCTATAAATGGAGACAAAAGTTTTATTAGATTTGCCTACAAGACTAGTTTTCAAGAGAAGCAATACTTCTAAACTCATCAAATCTTTACTCATTAAGTTTGGAGAATTTTTTTCAGACTTCTCAAACTTGATTTGGCATTCAGTGTTTTAGAGATATCTTAATGTTATCTTTTAAAATAATACCAAATGAAGTTGAAGAGATGTGTCTATGGTTCAGAGCAGTAGCTGCTCTTGTAGAGGACCTGGGTTGGATGCTCAGTACCCTCATCTGGCCTCCAGAGGATCCAGGCGTGAATGTGGTGTATAAACATACATGAAAGCAAAGACTGATATACAAATGATAAAAATTTTTAAAGGAGCTATTAATGATTTAATTTTTATGTATTTCTAGAGGTTGGCTATGCAGTGTTTTTTGCTTTATGTTTAAAAAGGGCTATAGCATAATAAATATTATATTAAGTTAAAACAAGTTTCGTTTTAAGGAGCTTTTTAGAAATGAATTTTGAAGTGTTTTTAATAATCTGATGAATACATCTTAATGCATGTTTTTCTGAATGATGAAATATTTAAAATTATGGCCTTTTATTCACAAATTTAGGTGAAATTAATTTTATTTAATGCTAATCGATTTGGTAGTTGCTTCTGTATTAGAATTTGGTCCTGAAATGATGAAGCAGGGAGATGTGTTACATGATCTACATCGTCATTCAAAAGCACAGTTCTGCCAGATAACAACAACAAAAATTCTTTATTGTCCCATACCTAAGTTACTTCTTTTAGTTCCTAAGGGAAATAGTATTTCAGTGTCCCTAGAATATAGAAAGAATGAAGTGAATCATCATAAACCATGTTAACTTTATTTTTGTGTATGTATATTATGATGAGTAGTGTAATTCATAGTGTTGAAAGCATTGTTTCTGTGGATTTGTTTAACCTCAAACCAATAAAACAGGAGCCTTCTATCACTTCTATATCACAGCTACAATAATATGCATTTGTCACATTTAAAATTGATAAATAAAAGGAGTGCTTATTTTTCTTGAAACCTTGTTGATGGAGAAATAAAATATAAATCAGAGATCTTTCGTCTAAGAAAGTTTTATAAAAATAGATTTATTTTATTTTAAGGCAGTGTCTCACTATATAACTCTGGCTGGCCTGGAGGTCACTAGGTGACCAGACTGAACCAAACTCAAGAGCTCCACCTGCCTCTGCCTCCTGAATGCTGAGATTATTTATGTGTCTGTACCACCACACTTGGCATTTATGAAATATTTTAATGCCACCATTAAAATAAAGCGCTCTTAAGATATAGATATCTTAAGATATGTGTGATATATATACATATATACATATATTTTTTCCTTAGTATATACATATATACATATATTTTTTCCTTAGTGTGTCTTAATTTTAACTTTCTCTTTTATTACATTGGGATGATCTATTGGTAATTATGAATTTTTTTAAGTTTTTAAAACTAACTTTGAGATTGATATATTAAATTAGCATTTTTGAAATATTTATTTAAAAAATCAACAGCTGTCATTAAGAGACCACTGTTTTCCCAAGAAACGTTTTGTTCATCATTTAAATAAACCATTAACAGTGCCAATGATGGGGGGAAGAGGTTTTTGGTTACTATACTCATTGGCCTTTGACCTTCCTTAAAGTTTTCTGGTATTTTTCCCAATTTTGCGTATTTGGAAATAAAAGCCTTCATTTACTAAATGTTAGTTCATGTTACCCTACTGGGACTGTTTCCATTTCTAAGAAAGAACAGTTAAAGAAACTAGTAACTAAAATATGCATGCATTAAGAACAATAACAGAAAGAAACAAACGGATTCATTTGTGAGTGGGTTGAGGCATGACAGTGGTGTTTCAGGCATGAGAAATCTGTCTCAGGTGTTTACCCACTACCCTCTTGATAGGCAGAGGTTTGCCGTGATACAGAGGGTCTGTTGGGCGGATTATACCTCTGCTACTGCTGTAATTCAACCATTGACATGCGTTACTTGTCATGCTAGCTTGAAATCAAATCCCCTTTTTGTTTGTTTGTTCAAGACTGAAAGAGCCTATTCTTTTTGTGGAACTATTGAATACATGGCACCAGATATTGTCAGAGGGGGTGATTCAGGACATGACAAGGTATGTTCTACTTTTGATACTATTTTGTGTGTTTCCGTAAATTGTACAGTAAGAGTGAATCCCAGTTAATAAGTTCCAGTACTTATTATTATTATCCAGTCTCTAAACACTCTGATACTTATTACCTTCATTCGTTCTCTGCTTTGTGTATTGGAACACACTATGAGTTGGTTTTCCTTTTAAGGTCTCATTGATGAAGATCTTTTTTTTAATATTTATTTATTATGTATACAATATTCTGTCTGTGTGTANCCTTTGGAAGAGCAGGCAATGCTCTTAACCTCTGAGCCACCTCTCCAGCCCTGATGAAGATCTTCTGCTTTGTAGAGTGACATGCTTGTTAAAGCTGAGGCCTTGAAGTTATTCTTCAAATAATTGTAGATTTCATTTTCATTGGAAGAGCCAATGAGCTTAAACAAAGTACCAATCATGACTCCATTTAAAAAAAAGCTTATTCTTTTTGTGTTGTATGAGACACATTTAAAACAAGTGTAACACAGGAGTGTGACTGAATACCTAAGCTGTGTAGGTGGCTCCTCTCTGTATCATGGAGAAAGATTTTGGCAGTGCTTTATTATCATAGTTAAGTTCTCAGGAAACAGACAGAAATGGATGGTGGTTGTGTTTGCCACCTTTGGTTAATAAGTCTTTCTACTGAGATGGTGAGAGACAATTGAAAAAGAAAACTGCTCATATTTTATTCCCAGTTTCTGCCGTCAACTTTACAAAGATATTGAAGACTATTTCCAACAGAAATAAGCACATAACCTTAAAAGGAAAATTCTACAGTCAAAATACAGTATGTTTTCCTAACCCTCTAAAGAGCTTGATTTTTTTTCCTTTTCTTGCTTTTTTTTTATTTTTCCCCTTCTTCTCTTCCCTGTACATGAAAGTGCCAATGAAGATAATAAAGAAGTTGTCAGCTCTAAGTCATTATAAAATCTATAAAGGTCATTTTTCCATCCTGTATTAAAGGGTAATACTTTCCTCTCACTTTCGATTTAAAAACAGCATTCTCCAAATGAATTCTGGCTGCCTTGTCCTTATTCTCCTCTCCTTCATCCTCTTTCAAAACACCACACATGTACGATTCCAGTATCTGGGGTGAATGCGTGGTCTCCTTTCTAATGACCTGTCTGATGTCTAGCAATCCCATTCCCCAAGTCTGAATGGCAGTGGCTACTGGCCAGTGGCTAGAATCTGATCTCAGGTTGTATTAGCCAAAGAGCATAGTTTCATGCCCAATACAGAACATTCTGAGGGCAGACTCAACTGGCATTGGAACTGCTTCTATGAATTCAGGAGTTGAAATGCTTGTTTAGTTTGCTTTATGGTATAATTTAAAGCTATTGTGCGATTCAGTCAGAATTTATAACTTAGATTTTGAAAATTAACTACTTACTAAAGCTTTAATTCTCAAATAAGAAAACCTTGTTTATAGAATTTCTGCATGGCTAGGATCCATAATATAACTAGCCAAAAATATTGTCTCTTGAATATTTTTGTTCAAATAATTGTATTTATAAATGGATTTCCAGTTTAGAGTACATTGTTTTTCTATTATTTTAAACATACCATTGACATAAATACATGAACATATTTTGTAAGAGAAATTGATTTTTAGGGGACTGTTTAAAAAGTAACACCCTTGTGTAAGAATTTTATGTTTTTGCTTTGAGTTTAAGGAATTCTATCTTGTTCTTTGAGCATAAATGCTTTATAAAATGCTGGTTGGCACTTTTTTCCCCCAGGCCATAAATTCAATATTCCACCTACCTAAACTTTAAGGAAATAAATTTTAATTTAAATTGTTTTAAATTAACAATGGTAAAACTAACTGATTTAGGAAATCATTAAAACACTTTCAGTTCTGGGTATTATATAGGTTTTTTTCTGCAAAATGTCTCTTATATGTGTTAATTTAATACTCCTGGGACAGAAAGCTATGAAAAATGTTTTTGGTGAAATATTTTTAAGTATGTAACTTTATTTTGGTCTTTTTTGTGACACATTTGCTGATTCTACGAAATGAAATTATTATTATTGTTTTATAGGCAGTTGATTGGTGGAGTTTAGGTGTTCTAATGTATGAACTACTAACGGGAGCGTCTCCTTTCACTGTTGATGGAGAAAAGAATTCCCAGGCTGAGATATCTAGGTAAGACTTGACAAATGTCATAAAAGTAGCCTCTTGTAGGCTTCCTGGATGTTACTCTCTGTTCATTCTTAATAAGTATCACAGTTGCAGTGTTATGTTTTTGTCCTATTTTTCCTCCAATCTTCTAATGTTAAGGACAGATTTTACAGAAATAAATATTGAGTCCACTTCAGTGAAGATGAAATAGCAGGGATCAGTTTGCTTTCTTGCCTGAAACAATTTTAATGATGGACAAAATATATAAAACATAAGTTTTCAAGATGTTGGAGATCTAGCATGGAGGGCAGTGGTTTCAGAGCTACAGAAAATAAATAAGATATGCCCTGAGATCACCCCCAAATGACTACCTTAAGAGCTCCCAGGATGCAACACAGGGAAGAACAACCCATGTAATGTTGAAGAAATGGAACTGATAATCTAGGGAAACCTAGACAGCTAGTTTGCTGACTGGAGTGTCTGAGAGGAGAGATGGGAACCCAGAGACTTGCAGAATTATTGTTTTTAAAAATGTACTAAATAACGCATTATTTTATAGTTACTTATTTGTAGTATAATTATTTTCCTCCAAGTGGATCTGTAGATTCAATATAACTACAATTCCAACTGGGTTTTTTGTTTTTTTTTTTAGTACATAGAAATTGGCAATCTGTTCTAAAACTCAGGTAGAAATGAAGAGGACCTAAACTAGTCAGATTACCTTTGAAGAAGAACAAAGTTGATTTCAAGATTTATCATAAGCTGTAATTATTGCATACTTTGGTTTTGGTGATAAGACATACAGATGAATCCTGAATAATTTGCATGCATGCAATCCCAGTACTCAGAAGGTATAAACAAGAGGATTGCTACAAGTTCAAGGCTAGCCTGGTTAACTTCACAAGTGCTAGAGCAACTTCAGCTACACAGCTAGACCTGGTCTCTAAAAGGTGAAAAAAGAAAGGAGAGGGAAAGGAAGGAAGGGAGGGAAGGAAGGAGGAAGGGAGGGAAAAGAAAAGAATATAAGTGAAATAGAACAGAGCCCAGAAATAAAACTATGTGTACAGGTAGCAGACTTTTGACAGAGGTTCAAAGAGACCTGTCATTTTGCGTGGAGCTTTTCAATAAATGATGCTAGAACCACTGACTACTCAGATGGGAAAGACTTCAATAAATACTACTATATAGAAAAACCCATTCAAAAGAAACAGTATGTCTAAATGTGAACGTTATAACTATAAAACTCCTGGAAGAAAACATTTTTTAAAATCTGTAGGACCGGGAACTGTCTCAACAGATAAAGATGCTTGCTGTCCAAGCCTAGTGACCTGAGTTCAATCCCCAAACCCACATAAAGGTAGAAGCATACTCCATAAAGTTATCTCTGACTTCCATATGTGCTGTGGAGCTTGTGTCCCCCTCCACATAATTAATTTTCTAAAATTCACTGTGGCCTTGGGTAAGCTAAAAAATGTCTTAAGTAGAACAGTCAATAAAGAAATCATTTATAAACTAGACTGTTTCATGATTAAATACTTCTGTTCTTCAAAGCATTAAGAAAATAAATATAGTAAGTCACTGGTATAAAAATTTCAAATCCTATGTCTGACAGAGGTCTGGTATAGAAACATATAAAGAAAACTAAAAACTTAAGAAATCAACCAACCTCATTATACAATAAGCAAAAATATTGAATAGACATTTTACTGAAGATGATCAGTGAATGACAAATAAACGTGAAAAGGGGAGCAGTGTCATGCAGGTTCAAACCACAGTGAAATACTCCCATACTCGCTCAAGTGGTTATGAATAAAGACAGTGGCCATGCTAGATGTTGGTAAGAATATGGAGGAAATGTAATGAGTAGGGGAACTTAATAGTATAGTATCAATAGTACAATGTCAGAAAATGTGTGGGTTCTTTAGAAAGCAAAACATGTACATGAGCCATCCATTCTAGTCCTAAGTGTTTACAATGGAAAATAAAACATACCCTTACAAAAATTTGTACAATAAGTTGTAAGCATAAGTTTTCTGTCTTGGAGCCACTCAGTCCCAAATACCTGGCAGCCACTTCCCAAATTACTACACAGAGGCTTAATATTACTTGTAAATGCTCAACCAATAGCTCAGGCTCATTATAAACTAGCTCTTACAAATTAAGTTAACCCATATTCTTTATTTATGCCCTGCCACATGGCAGTATCTTTTCTTATCACGGCATGCCTATTTTGCTCTCTCTGCATCTGACCAGCATCTCCTGACTCTGCCCATCTCCTTCCTGTCATCTTTAGTTTGGTTTCCCCACCTATACATCCTGCCTGGCTGCTGGCCAATCAGCATTTTATTAAACCAATTAGAGTGGCAAATCTTTACTGTGTTCAAGAGGATTGTTTCACAGCAGCAAGTGATCCCAAACTGGAAATAACCCAAGTATCTGTGAACAAGCAGTTAAACAAATTATGGTGTGTCCATGCAAATAAAGAGCTACTTAGCAGTACAAGTGTACACTGTATTAATTCAAACAAGAAGTTGGATAAATCTAAAAATAATGGTATTGAGTGAAAGAAGTCAGACAATATAGAATTTTTACTGTATGATTCCAGTTCTGAAAAATGTCAGCTCATCTATATTAACAAAAAGCAGCATGTTGCTTGGTGTGGGACTGGCAAGGGAGAAGAGAAGGAAAAATTCACAAAAGAACATGAGAAACTTAGGAAGGGGATGGGTTTCTTCATTATCTTGCCAGTTTCAGTTACATATACAAGGCAGGTTTCATCCACTTAACTTTGTGTGAATTTATTGTGTATCCATTGTACGTCAATAAAGCAAAATAGTAAGATGTACCTTTTCCAGGACAGACTCAGAAGTAAAAAACTTCAGTATTCCAGCTTACTTAATACCTAAGTTAAATGAGAAGGATTTTTTTTAAAAAAATTACCTAAAATTATACCCATTACAAAAATTCTAAATACTGTTTTTAAATTTTAATTCTAAATGGATTTTTGACTGTTTGAAAATTTCTCAGGTGGGGTGTAGTGATCCATATCCATAATCCAGCTTGTCATGGAGTCTCAATAGTTACAGCTTTGAAGCCAGCCTAGGCAGAACTTTGATACCCCATCTAAAAAAAACTAATAGATTAATTTTTGGAAAAAATGCCTCAAAATTCTAAGAAATCTTGGCCATCATCATGAGGTGATGATCCCTTCCCACTCTAGTTCTGTCTGCCTGTAGGGAGAACTATATTGCTTATGATAGCAGAAATTCTTCAAATGGCATTCACACTTAAATTGATTTTGTTTCCTTACCTTCAACCATTTAGCATTTTGGTTTTAGCAAGTGAGAGATCATGAAATCATCTGTCTGAAAACTTTAAATTAGAACAAATGAATGTTCAAGAATTAAAATAGAATTTCTTCCTTTTGATCAGTTATCTACTTTGTCAGGTTTAATTAATTTTTAAAACTTGGTGTTAATGTACTCATTTAGTGGCTTTTAATGACTGAATTGCCCTACTCCATCTTTTCCTTTTAGGATAATCATTTGTATTATCTTTACTGATATAAATCCCTCATAGTTTGTTCTTTTAAATATATCATCGAGATAAGTGTGTCATTCATTATCTTATCTCTAAATGTTTTAGTTGGTAGAGACATTTTTTCTTTGAATACTTGCATTCTTTTTTTGTTTTTTTTGTTGTTGTTTTGTTTTTTTCGAGACAGGGTTTCTTTGTAGCTTTGGAGCCTGTCCTCGAACTAGCTCTTGTAGACCAGGCTGGCGTAGAACTCACAGAGATCCACCTGCCACTGCCTCCTGAGTGCTGGGATTAAAGGTGTGCACCGCCTGGCTTGAATTCTTGCATTCTTTATGTAAGAATTTTGTTTTGAGATAGGGTCTTTTTAGCTGAGGCTGCTCTTTTGTTTCCCAGCCGTCCAGACCCGAAATAATTACACAGAAACTATATTAATTGCAATACTGTTTGCCCAATAGCTTAAGTGTATTTCCAGTTAGCTCTTACATCTTAAATTAACCCATTTCTATTATTTTATATTTTTACCATGAGGCTCGTGGTCATCTGTCTCCTGCAGCAGCTCCGTGGCATCTCATTGGCTCTGCCTACTCTCTCTCTCTACATCTATTTGCCTGGAATTCTGCCTTGCCCTATTCTGTGCTGCAATAGGCCCAAAGCAGCTTCTTTATTAACTAATGGCATTCACAGCATACAGAGGGGAACCCACATCAGGGTCTCACTATGTAGCCTTGGCTAACCTGAAATTTCCTACATAGACCATGCTGGCCTCCAATTCATGGAGATCTACCTGCCTCTCTGCCTAGTGAATGCCAGGGTTAAAGGCATATGCCACCAAGCCCTTCTTCTGTTCCTTAACTTTTATGATCTTTAAGAACTTAGCCCTACTACCTGTAATTTTATTTGATACAAATAATGTATTATTCATGTTATTTGCTTGCTATTGCTGTCTACAGATAGTCTAAAATTAAATGAAAATACTTGGTTAATTTATCAAATTTCATAGTGAAAACTTCAAATGAGAAGAAAACCTAAGAGTCCAACTTTCTTCTGAAAGTTAAACTCTCTTCTTAGGTGTGGGTGCAATCTCTTACTTGTCCCATGCTGTCATTGAAAGGACTGGTAGATAGGCATTTTCATGGATGCTGTATCCCATATTGATCTGGTTTAATTATGTCTGTTTTCCCTCTTAAAACACGCCAAAATTATCTTTCCTGTTAATTCTGATCTCGTGCTCTCAAGAATGTAGAGGAATTCTGCTGACTCTTTCTAAACATTGAAGCAGGCAAACATAGGGAATAGTTTAGAAACCTGGGACTTGGATATACACTCCTCTTTTAATAGTGCACTTGGCAACCTAAGACCCTTACTTGTGCTAAGATATATAGCCCTCTCTGAACAATAGAGTACATTTCTCCCCCACTTGACTGTTAAAACTTAATTTCTCTTCAGATGTAGTCCCAGTAGATACAACACCAATCCAGCCTGAACTAGTTTGGGTGAATGCCCAGTAAAACAAAATTGTGTCCTCAGGTGAACTTTTAGAAAGAATCCCCTATTTACTATTTTATGTCTACGTAGTTGAGTGTGCATTTGATTAAAATTAGATACATAATAGGAAAGTATGCACATAGTGGAATTATTTATACAGCCTACTCTGTCAACCCAGAGAACTAATGACATTATGCCCCTTAGTAACCATACTTCTCTTGAACACCATCAAAGAAATCTGTTTGTAATGCTCCTAGCAGTAAGTCCCTGGTGCTAAGCTGGGAACCTGTTCCCCATGCTGGATTTCCTTGCCCAGCCTTTGTACAGGGGGAGGAGCACAGTCCTACCTCAGTTTGATGTGCCATACTCTGTTTAAGCCCATGGGAAACCTGCTCCTTTGTGAATGGAGACAGATTAGGAGTAAATGGATGGAGGGGGGTGTAGATGGGAGTCGGGGAAGGAGTGAGAGGAGAGGAGGGAAGGGAAACTGTGGTTAATATGTAAAATAAAGTAAAAACTAATTTTAATTATATTCTTCTGGGGGCTCCAAATGTTACCTTTGTTTTTATTGTCATGTGATACCACTTGGTCCCAAAGAACCCCAGGGCCTGTGTTCTGCACCCTCTACTATCACCATCTTGTAGCCCTTGCAAGGAATGGTATTCTGATAGCAATAAAAGAGTGGATAGGAACTAGAAGCTTCAAGAGCTTTGGCTGTCAAAAAGTATAGGAAGGAAGAGGTTTAAGAAGTGTTTCACCAATAAAAGCCATAGGAAAGGCAGTGAGAACCTAGTTTTTACTAAAAGCTTTCCCAATGCAATTGAAGATGCCTTCAGGCACATCTGATAAGCCAAACTCACCAGTGATCTGACTGTGTGTGGTGTGAGAGAGGAGGCACAGCATCTTGATGTGCTAACAAAGCCCTGAACACAGAGGAAGGGCAGTAAACATTAGGTGATACTTGCCACTTTTAGACAAGATTCTACAAGTTGAGGTAGGCAGGGCCTTTTTCCCCAACATATTTCAGTCAGGTGTGCAGTTTCTCCTGCCTGTGAAAAACAAGGATTCTCTCCTTGACCACCAGAAGGGGTGGCAGGAGTGGGCATGTGTCAGAGGCTTTCCAAGAATAGGATTAGAGACATAGGAAGTGTATGGCATGCAAGAGGAAAATAAAATATATGAAAGAGGAGAAGTACACAGCAGCACACCTCTTAGTGACAGGGATATGGGCTGAAAGTGTATCATGTGAACATTCTAGAATGAGCTTTGACTAAGGTGCCTGTATTGTTACTAGGCAGTGTAGTCTTTGGGTACCATTATATGTGTGCTCGGATAGCTTCCTAGAAGATGAAACGTTATTAAAGCTCATAACTGTATTTATAACTCACGCAGAAACTACTGGATAACTGAGGGTAGGCAAAGATTCTTCAAAAGCAGACAAAGCTGCCAAAGAATCTTTGCTCCCAGTGAGTAAACTGCTTTGGCTAAAGGAGGAACAAGCTATAGGGACCAAGTGAGGACTTCATAACACCCAAAGTGAAGTGATAGCCTGGAATATTCTGTCCCCTTTGCAGTCAGTCCCACGTCTAGAGGAAGGAACGTACCCTCATGGAATTGTTGCCATATCCCCGGTACACTACATGTGATCATCTAAGTTGAGAGGAAATTTACCCATGTTATAATGGGTAAACTCTCAACCCTGACAAGCAGGTGATGGCAACTGCTGGTGTACAGATAAAATAAATAAGTAAATAAAATTAAAAAAACAGGTTTATTTGGCCTAAGGACCCACCCAGCTGCTGTGAGATTGGGCTGGGATCAAGTACATGGCGACAGGGTTACTTCACACTGTCTCTCTGAGAATGCTGATTCCCACACTGCTGTTTTCTTTCCTGGTCTAGTAGATGCTCCTTTCTGATAAAAGACTGTCGAATTATGGCTTACAAACAATAGGAAAATAATTAATTAATTTTCCTAAGGAGAAAGCAAAATACAAAGGCCTAGTCCATGTCCTAAGTAAACTATGTATAGGAAGGCATGGGAGAAATACATCAAAATTCACATTTTTTTGATAAATGTGTGAGTGGTAAGGCACTCTGAAGTACAGAAGAGGTATGGTTCTTTGCGGACCAGGTTGTCAGGGAAGTAGTCATAATGGAGCTACATTGGAGGAGAAAGAATGCCTTGCAGATGGTGATGACTATGTACAGTGGTACCCTAGGACCTGTATATGGAAAGTTCTAGATTCCCTTGCCACACTCTGTTCTCTTCTCAGTGACTCTGAAATGAAGTTCGTCTTATTTCTATCCTAAAAGTAATGTTTATAATAGTTTAAAACATGTACAAGAGAAACTGTCAGTAATAACAGTTAGGCATAATGCACACAGCTGCACTCAATACTTTACACATGGAAACAGGAGAATCAAGAGCTCAAGGTTATCATTAGCTACATAACCAGTTCTTGACTCTCATGAGATACATGAGATGAGACCCTGTTTCAGAAACAGACAACTACTGCCCCAGAGGCAAACAGGGTTTTTTTTTTTTTTGAGCCAAAGTTTCTCTGTGTAGCTCTGGCTGTCCTAGAACTCACTCTGTAGGCCAGGCTGGCCTTGAACTCAGAGATCCTCCTGCCTCTGCCTCACAAGTGCTAGAATTAAAGGCATGTGTGCCACCACTGCCTGGAACAAGTAGATTTTGTTTGTTTATCTTTTCTTTTTTAATATTATAGTTTCATTCTTTGAGAATTTCAAAAAAAGTGTTTTGATCATATTCACCTCTCGTTCTTCCCCCTAATTTCTCCTTGAGCCACTCCTGTACAGGAGCCACTTCCAAATTATCACTCAGAGGCTTATATTTATTGTAAATCCTTGGCCAGTAGTTCAGGCTTATTACTAACTAGCTCTTACATTTTAAGTTAACCCATATTCCTTATTTACCCTCTCCCACATGTTGGTACCTTTGTTAGCATGGCACATTCATCTCTACTCCCTCTGTGTCTGTCTGGTGACTCCTCTGACTCCGCCCTTCTTCCCATCATTCTTAGTTTGGCTTTTCCACTTAACTTCCTGTCCAGTTACCGGCCTGTTGACTTTTTATTAACCAGTGAGAGTGATACATATTCACAGTGTGCAGAAAGATTATTCCACAGCACACTCCCTCATTTTCTTTTCTTTTTTTGTTTTTTT
>LOJH01017362.1:0-22326 GCA_001685095.1 Ellobius talpinus
AGCTATTAGCCAAACAGTGTTGTAATTAATATAGTTTCTGTGTTATTATTTGGGTCAGAGTGGCCGTGAAACAAACAAGCAATCTCCATCAACAACTATTACTATTACTATTATTGTTATTATTATTATTACAATACTATGACCTCCAATGCCTGGATTCCAATTGTGCCACCAGGTGCCCTACTTGTGCCAAAGAAAAATGTCCTAAAACATTGACAGCTACTCCGTGGGGACAAGCTCTCCCTTGTTCATGACTATTGTACAGAGTCATTGCTTGTTCTCTCATGTACTCACGTAGTCAGGTTTACATTCAGGCGTACGTTTGCTCACCCACTAGCTGTTTGCTTTACACTATTTTTAGGTTCTGGGAATGCAATGGAAGCAGCCTTTAAACTATTTTTCTTTCATTTTACATCTATTTATTTTATTTATTTATTTATATGAGTGTCTGTGTGTCTCTGTGTGTGTGTGTAGGTGGGTTTGTCAAGGTGGATGGGTAGGTAGGAGACTGCATGTATGTACTGCAGTATGTGTCTGGAAGTTAGAAGACAAATTGTGGGGATTATTTCTGTCTTTCTACCATGTGGATTCTAAGAATAGAACTCAGGTCTTCAGGTTGGGTGGCAAGCACACTTATCTGGTGAGCTGCTTTGTCTACCGGGTGGAGGTAGTCTGTGTTCATAATGTTTGCAGGGGGAATGGATTTCTCAGATTCTAATGATACAATCGTGTAAATCTTTCTGCACTTAAATAAATGTCCGTAGATGATGGACAGAGTTCTGGGAACATGTATAACCAAAGAGCTCTACCCAAATAAAAGGAGGAAGCTCTTCCAGGAAACCTAAAAAATATTAGGGGTGACCTAGCACAGGTAGAAGGCTTAGTAGCCAAATGTGCTAATAGCCTATGATGGAGAGGAACTCAAAGATCCCAGGGAAGGCTGAAAGGAAGATGAAAGAGGTTGTGGGCTTGCCCAGAGAGATAGAAAAAAATGAGACTACAGCAGAAGGGGCAGAGCAGTCCCTGGAGAGGCGATTCATTCAACTCCAAGACTGTACTTAGAAAGCTATAAGAAAAAAAAAATCAACGTGAGGTCATTTGTGCCATCTGGCTGTAGGCTGTTGGCTCTATCAGTGATGCAGGTAGATGTGGGGTTTCTGGAAGAGGTTGCCTATTTGGTTTTTTTTATAGTTTAATGAAGGGGTATCCAGAGGCCACCATGTCAAGTCATAAAAAATGTTCAGAAATCTCTATTATGCCTGGTAGCTCTCTGAGGAAAATAGCACATTGTCCTGCAAGATAGATACAGCCAACTCTTTCAATAGCATGGTTTTCCCTGGAAGGCCCTTGTGGAGATGGATGCTCTATATCACTGCCTGTTGCTTTCATTAGAGAGAGACAAAGAGAGATAGAAGGAGAGAGAGACACACAGAGACAGAGACAGACAGAGAGACAGAGACAGTCTGACAGATAGAGCCTTATTTAGTGGGTATCAGGATTGGAGCACATTGTATCCCAAGCCCTACTGTCCAGGTGTGATGAGAAGGGCTATCAAGCAAGGGTTTGCCACTGAACACCAATGTTTTTTATCCTTGCTAAGAAGCTTCCTAGTTGCAGCTCCTTGAGGACGACCCTATAGTGTCTCAGATTCTCAGCTTTAAAACAGGGTGAAATGCCTCTGACCTACATGCTTCATAGTTCTGTTCTCAGGTCAAACGAGAGTCCCATGTGTGAACTATTCTAGAAAAGATGACACTCCTTGCAATACATGCTTCATTCTGGGCCCGAATGAAGCAGTCTTCCAACTGTAGACTCAGTGTGAAATTTTAAAGGTTCGTTGCCATTTTAGGCTTCAATTTTTCTCACCTGTAGAAAGAAAATACTCCTGTTTACCAGAGGAATGCATTGATAGGATTTAAAATGTGGGCATGAAGGTCTTAACAGCACAACTGATGGGGTGCATAGCTATAATTACCAAGGATACTGTGAGATTTTTGGAAGTTATACAGGAAGAGAAAGCAAATGGTTTTGGAAGCTGAACAACTTGGTTTTCAGAAGCAGGTGCAGGTAGGTCCTCTGACTTCTGCCTGGGCAGGTTCCTTCCTGGAAACTTCTGCACATCTTTCATCCCTAAAGTGTATAGCACCATCACTGGCTGTGTCCCTCTGAGGATTCTTAGCAGTGTTTCTTTGAGCTAAGATTTTCCAATGGAGAAACCTTTCATCTTTCTGGTCCTTTGGGATTTTACCTGGCCTTTCTCACATCATTTTGTCACTTCTTATCATTTCTGACCCGTTGTATCAGCTTCCTTACTTGGACCACGAGCTTGTTGTAGGTAAGAGCTGAGGGAGGGGAACTGCTACATCCTTCTCATGGCCTTGTAGAACACCTGTCTCTCTGAGCATCCCTGGTGTTCTTTCTTACAACGCTTGCCTTGGTATGTATGTCAAATACATAGCTGAATAGCTGAATTCAGAAGTAGCCAGTGTACAGGACCATGCAAGACCTCAAGGGAGACAGTATCCTTTAAGGTAAAATCAAATATACAGAGTAATCATAAGTCTTGACAAGTAGCATTCAAAAGAATAAAATGGAATAGTCCCATAGACACGTTTCGGAGGCAATACTTTAGACGAAGGAACATCGGGGTCCACGGGACTTGCCAGGGAGCTTGACATGATGACTATGAATAGGAATTCTTCGCGTGGCATGAAAGCTCTTATCCTCTTCACATCTCAAGGTCACTTCCTTTCCTAGAAATCCAATCTGGTCTCCCTGACCTCTTCAGCAAAGAAAGTAGCTTCCTTGGACTGCTGTTTGCAATGACACGAACATGGAAACTGAAATAGCAAACCTTAGAAATTTGTTCTCTCCACTGTAAAAGACAGAATTGCGAATTCAAGATGTCACCTGTGCAGAGACAGCTCCTCATGAAGACTCACAAGGAAGCTCCTTCTTAGCCTCTGTCTTCCATGGCACTCAGCTTCCTCTGTTTTAGCAGCTCCCCCTAAGTATCTCTGCTCTCACATGATTTATCTATGTTTGTGTGTTCTCTTCTGCCTTCTAAGATGTCTCGTGACAGTATTTGTCTTTGGATTTAGGGACCGTTTAGATAATCCAGGGTGGCCTCAGCTGGAGCATCTTAAATACATCCGTGAAGAAGACCATCTTTCCAGATGTGGTCACAGTCACTGATTCTGGAGGTACACTTGGGATGTTTAATGTGGATTGTCAATCTGACTAGTATTAGAATTATGTAGGAAAAATCTTCTAGATAGACTGGCGAGAGTATTTCCAGGGAGGTCTAACTAGGTGAGAAAATCTGCCCTGGATGTAGGTGGAAACATGCCATGAGCTAGGAGATCCCAGGTTGAATAAAAAGGATGAAGTGTATGGAACACAGACATTCATCTCTCTGTTTTGGTTGTAGAGGCCACATGACCAGACATGATGCATTCCTGCCGCCCTGCCTTCCTCGCTAAGATGGACAGGAAGCAAAAACGAATACTTTTGTAAGCTGCTTTTGGAACACATTTTCTTCTTTTTAAATTTACAGCAATAGGTAAAGTCATTTACAGAAAATGTATACCAAAGAGGGGGTCTTTGTTGTGATAGGCATACTCATGTGGTTCTTAAACTTTTACAACTGGTTATTTATTTATTTTTACGTATCTGTCTGTCTGTCTGTTTGTTTGCTTATTTATTTATGGAGAGTTTGGACCTGGGACTAGAGTAAACCCTAACATTTTTAAATGAAGCTAAATGAGCAGTTCTAGAGGAACTTTGAAAAACTATAGCATTGGAAATAATGTTGACAAGGGGGGGACACCGTTCATGTCTCAAGGGGGGATGCAGATTTGATTAAGAGCTGGACTAGTGACAAGTTTTGTTACACTTTGCTGAAAATCTGCCTGTATTCTTCCCTTGATCTAAAAATTTGGTTAGGCTAAATTTAAAGACGATGGTCTGAGGAGCTTTTTGAAGATTTCAGGATAGCGTTTCCATCCAGAAGGCAGCATGGTGTTATTCACTGACCTTAGTCAGAACCACAGTGGGAAAGACCAGAAATATGTGAAAAAAATGTGTGGTTTGAGGGGGAGGAAAGGGATGAGGGCAAGTTTAAGCTGAAGACAACATAGGCGCATAGGAAGTCACTAGAATTGATTAAAGGCATACCATTAAAAAGAAAGCGCATGCTTTGCACGAGGGTTGTAAGAAACCTATGTAGAGAGTGTGAGGAAACTCCATCAAATGATAACCCTGATATATGGAAATGTCAACTCCTTAAAGGACAGAAGCTGAATTGAGGATGCCACCATAGGATTTCCTGCTCCAAAGTGGCCACCTAGGGAAGTGTTTCACTGGAGTTAACTTTTTAAAAAAATGTTTCCCTCTGTACTGGATACCTCCATATTATAACACTATGTGGGATTAAAAAGTCCACTGTATTTTAGAGTCTCTTGAGTGTACTCTATTGGACACCAGAATAGTAGTGAAGTCAGGCTCAAGAGTCAGTGTGGCCCACCATTACAAAATAGAGAACAAATCTTCTCTTAGAAATAAATCAAACAATAAACATACCCAGGTAAAAGTGAGAACCCCTGGTGACAGAAGAGAGCCTTGGTTGGTTTGCTGGAGTTTCTGTGCACAGAAAGCCACAGCTGAGAGAATTATCCAGACATTCTTCTCTCATAGTAGTTGTGTGTGACAGTTGTGTAGCATGGTCTTGTAAGGCTCCTAGCAGTGAGATCAGGCCCTGTCCCTGGCACTGAGAGTTAACTCTGAAGACGTGTTGATACTGCTGAGAACTGAGGTTCAAAAGAGGGCCAGGCTGTAATTTAACCTGGCAGCAGAACTTGAGACAGTCATCCATATGGCACTGTTTATTCTGGAATGCAAGATGTGAGAGTGGGTGAGTCTTGGTTCCAGAAAACCACTAAGATCAGGCACTGGTCATCAGGTCAGATTTCCTGAAAAAAAAGGCCCTGAAACTGGCTGGTAAAATCTAAGTTGTGGTACAGTCCCTAGGATGTTGGAGATGCCAAGAATATGAGATATCTCAGAAGAAAATCTTCAGGCACAGCCTGGAACTGACTCAAGAAAGAGATCACGTATGCTGTGGGTGGGACTACTCAAGGTTATTAGAACCAAGATGTTTCCATCATGAATCCCAGATGTCAAATACTGCTATGTAGCGCTTCATATTTACCTGGCTGGGTGTTAGTCTTGTTTTGTTTTGGTATGATTTTTTTTTGCTATTCTTCCATTCTTACCTTTTGAAATGGAAATGTTTATGCTGTGCTATTGCATACTGAAAGAATATAAAGTTATTTTAACTTTTAAATATTTATGAATTATTTACTAATTTTAAATATACATTCAATGTATTTTGATCATATTCATCTCCTACTCCTTCCTTTAACTCCTATCAAACCCATTCTCAGCCAACTTCACATTTTTTTCTTTACCACCCTTTCATTTGAATTGAGTGCACTTCTGTTTCTATCCTAAACCGTGCTCTGACACCGTAGTAGCACATCTGTTTCATTATTAGGCCCTGTCAGCTTCTCTCCACCTTCTTGAGACTCCCTTACCACTCAGTAAACCCACTCATCTCATGCTCAGCCATAAACACAACACCCCTTTTCTAAGGGAGGGTGGCTTTCTTTCTACAAAACAGGTCTTTTGCCCTCTGGCTGGCTATGAGCTCTGCCCGGGATTTGGGGCAAGAAAGTAAAATGATTGCCAGCTGGAAAAACAGTCCTGCTGCCAAGCCGTCCCAGGATTCTGGAGAAGGGGATCAAGTGTCAGGGGCCCATCTGCCTTCACTTTCATTCTGGTTTAACTCAAATTCCTTTTATTTCTGCAACACACACATGCACAGACAGACACAAACACACACACAGAGAGACAGAGACAGAGAAAAGACAACTATGAAAAAACAGAAACTATAAAACAAAATAGCAAATCATTTTTCCTTAGTGTTTTCTTCTCCTTTCCAAATCCCCTATTCCATTCAGACAAATACATATTCTTTTCTGGAAGACTCAAACATATCCAAATAAGGACACGTACATTTACATACATAGCTAGAGTTTTCTTTTGCATTTTATACTCACATAAATGTATGTATATACATATATGTATGTATACATACATACATATATATATTTTTTTCAGTGCGGAGAACAGGCTCATACTTTATAGAGCATTCTCATTTCATTTTCTCAGCGATGAGTAACATAGAAAGACCTTCTTTATCTGAATGTACACATACGCCTCATTTTACAGTTACAAAGACCGTCACTCAGGTGAGGAGGAAATCAGGGTCTGTGCAATGATTTCAGATAGCTTCTGAGGGTGTCAGTCCATGCAAGGAGTAACCTTCTGACTCTCACCCAATTATTCTCTCCTCTGTAATTTTCACATAGCAAATGTAATTAGAATTCAATAAACATATACGATATATTTATACATACACAATTCATATTATATTAAACATCTAACATATGTTATCTATGGCGATTTTATACAAAATCATGTACTTACTGTGTCTTAAGGTGGCTGTAATCTTTACTTTATCCGTATTTAACTGAATCCTTAAGTGTCTGATATGAATAAAAGAGCACTAAAATTCATGGCTCAGAGGAACTTTATTAGAAGTTGAGGACAGTTAGACACATGTCCTTTATGTTCAATATTGAGCCTACTTTCAGTGGTTCATCTTCTCTTGGACAGCCTGGCACAAGGTCTACTCTTTTGTCTCTCGCCCCTCCACCTTTTATGGCTACATTTGTCTTTCCCGAGTCAGTCCTCAATCCTTAAGGAGCAGCGGGAATATAAACATCCTATGGCTGGGTGAGTGCAGAGGGATGATGTGTCAAGCTTGGCTGGCTTCTCAGTGACTGCCATCCCCACCCCCTTGGGGCCCATGTGTGTCTGCAGTACTTCCTGTGCAGCCTTCTCCTCCCACTATCACACTCAAAGGGAAAAGGAAAATAAACTTGGCCCGAATTTAGCTAGGGTTGACTTCTGGGTGGGCCTGATAGTTGTGTGGCTGAAATCAGTCCACTCCTGGCACCAATTACCATCTCCTGCTCTTTAGAATGGGCATTTGAGGGGAGCCACCCACAATGTTCCCACTGTGACATTGAGCAGGATTTTGCAGTGTTTTGAGAGCTTGAGTATACTGACTATGACTTTTGTGCACTGAATGTCCCGTGTTTGTAGCTTTGTAAAGCCTCTGGCCAATGTGAGCCTCTGTTTACTAGCCATCAGCTGAGGGGCCAGCAACACAGGTAGAACACCCTTGCCTTTTAAGCACTTTGTTGAACATAGTTCATTTGGAAGAAGGAAATAAAAAATAAGAATAGAAGCTGTGTCTCCTCTGCTACTGTGCTTTTAGAGCCTGCCTAGTCTCTGTGTCTTCCCTCCAGCCTGGAGCGTGTCCTTTCCCTAATCCACAGGCACAGAAGAGACCTTCATCAAGCACAGGGAACAGCACAGCTTCCTTGTAAAACAATAAAGAGGAAGAACATCGGAGCTGAGCAGTGTGGCACCTGCCTGTAAACCTAGCACTAAGAAATCAGAAGCAGAAGTGAGAAGATAATGAGCTTGAGGTCAGCTTGCGTTACATAGGGGGGATTTCTAATTCATATGGAGAACCTGCAGACAAGGGCCACTTATGCTGATCTGGAATTGTTCCATTCGATGTAAAATCTTTGCATACAAAGGACCAGAGTCTAATTATTTCTTTTTCTGTCTCTGTGGATGTTCTTTTCCCAAAGTATAGACATTAGTGTAAGTTTTGATATCCTAGGATTTTGCTGCCGAGGAAAAGCATCATGAGTAAGAAGATTGTGCTAATTATAGGGTACCATGTTTATCTTTGTGTATCACAGGGCATATTGGCCTTACAAAGACATTGAGAAATTCTGCAATGAAAAAATACTTTATTTTTCAAAGGACTTTCTGAAATTACTTGACAAAGGAATATTATCTTCCTTTTATCAACCCCCCTCAGTGTAATTGATGAGGAGCCCAAATAAACTTGTTTAGCCCTTCATATTCCATTGAATATGAATAAATTTTTGAGTTCACAGTATTGCCCTCTCCAACATGCAGGCATACTCAGGCAGCTGCCCAGACATACCCACCCATACATGCCTTTCCCATAATTTTGGAGACTTTAACCCACTTAGGGTACCGAAACTGAGCAGAAAGAAGGGCTTCCATGGTCAGAATCAGTGCTTTCCAGTGAATGACCTTGGGTAAGCCTGGAGAATCCAGTTGATGGTTTTCTTCCAACATGGTGCTCTTGGTGCTAATGGGATTAGAAGTGAGCTGGGGTAACTGTGAGGTAAACTTGTGCTTTGCTGTGTTCATTGTGTCGCACAGTTCTGGGAAACTAAGGCTCTTGGATTGAGAGTAGCAGTAAACAGATGTCAGCTATTCACTTAGGTTAGTAGTAAGAAACTCATTCATATTTATCCTGGAGGTCACTGGTCCCTGTGAGGCAAGGTAGGCCAGGCAGAGCTGGAATGCTTCTGATTGTCAAAGATACAGATACAGAAGGTTGTTCTCTACTGTGCTCTTGGAGATCTTCCTCCCCATTGGAACTTGGACAGGAGATACTTGAATCCACTGCCCATATACCACTATCCTTTTCCATTGCTGGGAAAACCTGGGTGTGGGGTCACGTGTTTCATGATGATGAAGAAAACAACCATCTGCTCTCACATGTATGTGAGTGCTTGCATGCATCAACAAATATTTACAGGTACTGAATGCATATGTACCAGGAATTGCAGACGTAAAGGGACAGAGGGGTATCCCCTGCCCCAGAATTGATGCATCTTGATAATATGATAAAAAAATTATACTGCACATGAAGCTATTTGTCTTTGATCATCACCTCAGCTTCTCTATCTTGGCTGAATGACATTAGCCCTATACCCTTAGTGTATTAGTTTTCTTAAGGAGAATGAGCATGAAACTCAAGGTAAAGATTGGAAGTAATCCAAATAGACTTCTCAATGTAACAGGTACTCATTCAATGGCATTTTAAAAAATTACTATTATGCTAACCATTAAGCAATGTTCATAGACCAAGAACCTCGGAAGGGCCTTCTCTATAGCAAGCAGCAAAGTTTCCACTCAAAAGTATTGAGGGATGACTGGGACTAGGACTATTATAAATATTTAGGAAATTGTTAAACAATCAACCAGTAAAAACATAGGAAGTGTTTAATTAGAATTTAGACAGTGCTATCCAGGAAGAAGTGTGCGTGCCAGCACATACAAATTGTCGTGCTATGTTTCCCTGAGAGAGAAAAAGAGTTTCAAGTAATACTCACATGCGCCTTTGCCTAAAAATGGACAGAAGGATGTGTGCAATCCAAGGAGAAATCACCCAGTTGCTGTTAACACAGTCTTCCATGTTAAATCAACTGCCTTAAGTGAAAAAAAAAAACATAGTGGAAGAGAATAAAAGAAGGAAACCAAAGGTTCTTTTAAGAAAAAGGGTTGAAAGAAATTTACAAATTTTTAAAAATACCATAAGCAGATCACAAAATTGTAGTAGTGAGCCAGTACCTAGCCACTGGGTATAAACGGCAGAATGGCTTTCATAGGTGCACTCAACCACTCGCTGGTCAGTCAACAGTGGGACTCCAGGTAGTCCTCAAAGCTCTTAGGTGAGGCTTCCCATGGAACTCACTTTCCCTGGAGATTCTATCCATACCCCAGTGCACAGATCATGAAAACTGAGGTCTTTTGAGATTAAGTAACACACTCAGCCTGGGTACTAATAGTTAGTCTGAATTTATAATCCCCAAGTCCGTTGCTTCAGAGCACACTGACAAACTTTCTAATCCATCAATCAAGCAGAGAAAAGGAATCTTAGGTCCTGACAGTGGGAGTTCCATGGTAGGAGACTTCCATAAAGTCCCAGTGTCTCTGATCAAGGGACTTGTATGAATTGCAGAGTTAATATGAGGCTGGGAGCAGGGCTGCATGGAATGCAGACTGGGGGGATCAGTTCCCTTCCTTCCTCCTTTTCCTTCTCTCTGATCCAGGCAACCCATCCTCATACATGAGGGCTTGGTTTTACTTTCCTTGGCTTGAGAGCAACCTCTGAAAGAAGTCAACAACCCCGAGACACAGCAGACAGTCAGCCAGAGGAAGACAAACAAAACTGACACCGAGCAAAAACTGCCAAGGCATTGAAAATGGGAGCTCAAATTTTCACTCCTCTGCATGAAGCCTGCCAGATACAGGACTCTGAAAGAGAAAAGAAAAAAATCTGATTTGTTCTCAAAGGGGCCAAAAATAACCTTGCTTTATCTTGCAGAAGAAAACAGAAAATCTTTGGTGTCCTTCCATACAGTTGTCCTTTCTTCTTGGCTGGGATAGGCAGTGGGAGCCCTAGGCTCAGGTCTAGAAGAAGACAATGGACCAAAATAGTCTATGGGACAAGGAGATGCTGGGGTGTGAGCAAAGCTGATGAGTAAGAGCCCTGGGTTTGGCTCAGGACAGCATGCTTGAGGAGGAGGCAGCTGCTGGGCAAAGAGGATTCCATTTGTATATGCCTACTGCAAATCATTTCTGATCAGTAATAGCCCGGCCCCTTCCAAAATATCGTCTGTGTCCTCGCTTCCCATCCTCACTGCTCCTCAGAGTTTCTGGAAGTTTTGCCAAATTCCCTTTTCTGGACTCTGTTTCCAGGCTATCTCTTCTCTGGACTCTGCATCCAAGCTATTTCCATCTTCCTCACGTTTTCCAAAATACAACTCTGATGTCCCTGTCTTCTGGCGACGCGTCATCAGATACAGAAAACAGTCTCTATTAAATCCAGGGCAGCATTCGATTTGTCTCCCACTGACCTCAGCCATCGTTCTCAATTTTGTGCCTGTTCCTTAGCTTTTTGGTTTGGTCCATAAACCTAGTTCACTGCCCCCAGCCTCGGCACCCCAGCCCCTTGTTTCATCTCCCCAACCTCCAGGACATCTTTGCTGCTCCAATGGTAGTTGTGCTTTGAGGGAAGGATTCTTCCTATAAATTGTCCCTCAGTGACTTATCATTTCATTCCCGAAAACAGTTCAGTTTCAGAAATGTAAGGAACCCAAGGTCAGAGAGGATACAGAATATATTCAATATCACAGGCTTATCAAAGATGGAATTGATGCACCCCATACAACTGGAAGGCAACCGTATGTGATTGGCAGCTGCCAAAACCAGAAGCATGAGGTTCTCTCAATTCCTGAACCCTCTTAATGACACATTGCTGCTTCTGGAATAGCAATGCCGTGAGGGAGTCCAGGTGTTGCTGCTGCTAGAGAGAGAGCTGATGATGTTGCCTTGCACTTTTCTTGGCCTCTTAAATTTATCCACAATAGGGAAAATCTATTTTTAGAGCAGAAATCAAGCATGGTATCATGCTTCTTGCAAAATTCCTTTACAAAACAAAACACAACACAGTATCCCATTGTTGTGCAGAGAAAATAAAAGGTCTTGACCAAACCAAAGAAAGTCCCATGAAGATGGTTGTGTAGGAAAGAGGAGAAGGCTCCCCCACGAGTGCGCTCAGTATGGAAGAGGGAGCGGGCATACATGATGAGCCTGTGTTAAGTGGCAGTGGGTACCTGACTGGAAAGAACCATCTGAAAGTGAGTGAGTTTCACTCATTCAGTACCAAGACTCCCCTGGGTCTTCCTTTGTGTCAGTTGTACACCTGATTACATACTGAAGGAGCCATGTCTTCTGACTTCTCCAGCTCTGTGGTTATAGTTCTCAGGAAGAGGAAAGTTCCAAAGTCCAATTCTGGACCAGCTGAGTCAGAAATGACTAGCAGGCAGCACTGTCTGCATTCTTGATAAAATTTCTCGTGCACCCTGATACTTTTTTTTTTTGAAAATTGCTGCTAGAAATAGCGGGAAAAGCACAGACAGGAGAGGGGTGTTCTACTCTGCCTCTCTGCTCCCAACAAGTGTTCACATAGTATAACAACCTATCCCTCACATAGCCTATTATCCATTTGTTTTCACAAAATCCTATTTTCAGGAGGTTCATATGATCACTGATGTGCTGTGTGTTTCAACTCTGGCAGTAGTTCCTGTGCCCTCAGGAAACTTCTGCCATAGAGACAACCCAGCACATAATCACTCATTGGACACAATGAGCCTTGCGTGGGTTGTGTTTGTTCAGGAGAAGTTGCATCCTGCAAGAAAGGCAATAATGCCTTTATTCATGGATGGGGAATGTCTGGTAGAAGGGACAGATGCCAAAGAAGCTATGTGGTGTGATATGTGTACCACGAAAGAGAAGCATATGGAACACTGAATTGGCATAACAGAAAGACCCAACTTTGCCCAACTGACAGACTGAACAGAGGAGGAAGAGGAATGATAATGTAGAGAGGGTGTTGGATGGGAGATTGAAGGGATCCAGGGGAATCAATGGAGTGAAGGTAGAAAGGAAGGAATGGAGGCGAAGAAAAGAAGGGATAGAAGGAAGATTACAAAGGAAAAGGCAAAAGAATTGGTTAACTTTTATTCCCCAGAAGCCCTACCTTCTTGTATATTCACCTTCAATGAGTACCTTAGAAAGGATTTTGAGCCAGAGCCTAAAGCGAAAGGAAAATCCTCAGTGCTCCCCAAATGCAATTTCCCCCAGAATAACACAGTCTGGGGTTCCTCTCCATGCTCGGTTGTGGAAGACTGGGATGGACACAGGAGGCCTTCCCTTTAATTCTTCTCAGCACTGACTCATGTTTCTGACCAATGGTTGTCTACCCAGACTCCGTGGGAAAATCATCTGCAGGGCTCATAAAATATATTCACACTGGGATAATTTGTTTGTGATCAATTTCTGGTCAGTGAGATAGAAAAGCAGATATACTAAATGGCTTCCTCATTCTTAGCAAGAAGAAAGAAGATCTTCTCTGCTTCAAGTCAGAGTCATCTCCCAAAGCCTGGACTTCCAGCAAGCATCATGGGTAAGCCGGCTCTGAGCTCCATCTCCTGTATGTAGCACTCACGTAATTTTGACCATGTCTATTTTGCCTCTTTTTCTTTATCTGTACACTCAGAATAAAACTATTATGTGATGACTGGAGAGATGACTCGGTGATTCAGAGCACTTGCTAGTCTTATGGAGGACCTGGGTTTAGTTCCCAGCACTCACATCTATCTCTGACTCCAGTTCCCAGGTATCAGACATCCTCCTCTAACCTCCATGAGCAGCAGGTCCTCACATCCTGCCATAGACCATGTGCACACATGCAGGCAAAACACTATTACACAGAAAATAAATAATATCTGAAAAAGACTCCCGTCTTGTGATGCTGGAGAGCCAGAGCGACTAGATTGCCAGTCAGTGCATCTGAAATCTTACTGAAGTTGCCAGACTGAAGAATATGAGATTATGCTAAATCAGAGATGCTTGTTAAAGCTATGCAGAGTAGGGCACATTCATCACCTCTTAAGTCCACAATCTAGGTATTCTACTTCTCTTGGTGTGACATTGAGATTATGTAAGATTTGGCTTATTGGTGGGGTGGATTCATCCATTTTGTTTTGTATGCTTTTTTCCCTTCGAGTTCATTGGTTTTTGTCTTGGGTGGAGTCATAATAGGATTTTAGCACTTGAACTTTTGTGAAGGAAGCCCTCCTCTCTGCCATTCTCCCATGAATATGTGCCTAGCCCCAAGTCTCATGCTGTTCTGGTGGTCCAGGCTAGGCTGGATTGAGTTACGCATAGTGATGGATGTTGCTTTCTCATCCTCTTCTCATGCCTTATTAATGAGACCCAGGACTTCCCCTTCATCATAAACATGTTTGTTCACTTCTATCCTTGGGAAGTTTATCCATTCTTGCACTTTTACAATGAGGCAGTAGGACTTTTAAGCAGAAAGACTCCTAGATTCAAAACTTACAGAGAAATTTGTTTCTCAAAAAGGCATATACTAATTTATTTATTTTCACATAAAGAGGTTTCTCTCAGGGTGAAGGTTCTCAGGGTTTGAATAAAATAAGTTCTCTTCAACTGTGTCACAGTTTTGTAACATTCAATTGTCTTCTGAACTGGATAAAAAGGCTTCAAATTTTACATAGCAAAGTTTGCATCAATCTTTTATTTCTACCAGATAGCTCAAGGTTATGATGTTCCCTTGTCTTTGAAAGAAAACAAGGCCAGACTGAGGAGAATATATGAATCAGGCACAGCTTTTCCCTGGGAGGAGCAGCCTTTTTTTGTTGTTGTTCGTAATTTATTATTAGAAAGATTTATAAAGCCTTTTTGTAAGTGCTTCAGAAAGCAGGTTGGGACAGAAACACAATCTAGTTAAACCCACTAAACTGCTGATACAGGAGAAAAGTTGGGTTGGGTTTATGGAACCAAATGTGATCAATAACATTGTCCTCAGAGATCGTGTCTAGCACTCTGTTCTTTGGGAGCCCTTATCACTTCTGTTCTGTATGCCAGAGCAGAAACAACGGTGTCACAAAAGTCTCTCTGGTTCTCAGATCCTGTTCAGTGACTGCCTCTTTCAAGATTCTGTAAATCAAAAAAATCCTCAACTCTCACCTCCATTCCCTTGCAAAATCTTTTCAAGATTTATTTGTATTTATGTGTGGGTGTGTATATGCTTGCATGTTTATTCATGTGCTTTCAGGTGCCCATCGAAAGACAACATCAGATGCCCTGGAGTTTGAGTCATAGGCATTTGGGAGCCACCCATTTTGGTGCTAGAAACAAAACTCAAAGTGTCTGGAAGAGCAGTAAGAGTTCTTAAGCATGAGCCATCCCTTCAGTCCCTCTTTGTAACTTTGAAAAATATCATCCTTAACTCTCAGCTTAGATTCTTTCAACTCTATTCTCTTCCTGTATCAGGCCTCTTTAGAAAGTTTCCTTTGCTCAGATCCCCATCCAAGGTTAGAAGGACCTTGTAGAGGTCTCCACAGTGTGCTAACTGTAACTGGAGATTTCTCTCCTGTCTGCCAGTTCCCAAATAACCACTGTGAGGCTTAATATTAGTTATAATTGCTTGACCTTACCAGCTAGCACTTACATATAAATTAATCCACATCTTGCTCCTCCAGTGGCTGCTGGTGTCTCTCTCGACTCTACCTTCTTTCTCCTTGTATTCAATTTGTCTTTCCTGCCTAGCTATATTCTGCCCTGCCATAGGCCAAAACAGATTTATCAGTCAATAAAAGCAACACATATTTGCAACATACAGAAGGACATCCTATATCATTTCCCATTTTCTGTCTAGTTAAAAAGAAAGGTTTTAACTTTAACGCTGTAAAATTACATAGAACAAAACAGATATCAACCAATCAATACAGTTAGAATATTTACTTTATTTATATTTGGCAAAATTAAAGAAAATACTTTATCATCTACCCTATCTTTGTGAGTCTAAAGTTTTATATATAATTTACCATTTTCATAACTAAGAAAAATTATAGTTATAACTATCTATTTTTTAATTCCATCAAAGACCCCAGAAGGATATAATATTACCCGAGTAAACAGGAAGTGCTTTGTTAGCAACTTCCACAACTCTAGAAATGACAGAATTATCTGGTTGCCTGGGCAGTCTTCCAGAGTTCTTCTGTAATATTGGGAAATCCATTTTCAGCCTAAAGGCCTAGAGTGCCTGACAGATTTCTCACTGAAGCAGGAAATCTGAAGGACTGTCCCACCCATTTTGGCAAAATTTGTCAACTGTTGTTTTTTTTTGTTTTGTATGTGTCCTGTAGAATGTCTGGCAGACCCTTCCATGAAGCAGGTGCCCTGAAGGACAGTCTCACCTTGTTTTGGCAAGCTCCACAGTCATTTTTATGGGTCTTTCATGTCCAGTTTATACAGCATATTGTCAAGGAGTCCAGCCAAGAACAGTTTCTTGCCCAAATGGCTAGCCTGGCCACAATGAAAACAATCTCCATAAGGAGCTTCTTCAACGCCCATTATCCTTTAAGTAATTGGTGCTGCCAGAAGCAGACATGTCTCACTGTAGAGAACATCTCAAGTTCTTAAAACATTTTAAATTCCATATTCTTTAGGTCTTTGAACTGTTTGAAGATTACCTATCCTTCTGAAATATATTTGTGCATATCTAGAAAACCTAACTAACATGACTATAAGTTTGACTATTGTAGATGACTATTAATTTCTATTTCTTAATTATACATTACATTTTAAGTGAACTGCATAAACATAATGCCTTAGACAAGAGTAGAAGTATACATATAGTATAACAAAATTGACCTTAAATTTGTATGAAATTTTTATAAACAAAATCCATACAAATGTAAGGTATTCATTTCTGCATTATATTCCCCTTTTTTCTTTAGAAAGAGATTGTCCATGACCACTAATTATTTATAGCCAACTCCCTTTAAATGAAAACAAACATTTATAATCAATATTTTGGGAAGTTGGGTATAGTTTCCTATACTACTTCCTGAAGATTGGGGTGCTGGAAATCTTAAGGGGATACTGAGAAAATTTAGAATTATGGTTATATCTGCATTGTAGTAGTCTGTGAGGTTATAGCAGTCAACCAGTTGCCTTGAAGTTGTTCTGGATGCTCTATCTTTGGACCATCACTCCCATGGAGACCTCTTACCGAGTCTTACTTGATCAAACAGTATTAACCTGGAAGGAATCCATAGCTTCTCAACTTCCATGGAAACAAAAGTAGAACCTCTTTTTCAAAGTAAGATATCCTTAGACCCAAATTTTGAAGTCAAGATACCTTTATCTTTAGCTTAGAAACCTCCACAAACAAATGTCTCTCTACAGTTAGCTTATAACACTCAAAAGTCCAACAAAATCACAGTAGTGTATATAATCCAAACTCTCTGTGTATTTTCCATCTTTATGTGGCTTTTTATAATTTTTTTATTATTCTATTTCCCCCTTAAGAACCTTAGTTTATTATCTTTAAATTATTATTTTGATCTGTGACTTTGTCTATATTTTATCCTTTCTCTTCCAAATCTATGTCTATTTATCAAACACAGTGTGACCAAATTAGAGGCCTTACTGATTCATAGTAAAATTGTGTAAGAATGTCTAATTTCCATGTGTCATAATTCTTCCAACCCAGGTTGTTACAGATCTGATTTGGGCTTCCCAATACTACACAGTTTTAAGTTATTGTTGTTGGTTTGTTTGCATCAAAGCCACTGCGCAATAAATGTCTTTGAATGAATGAGAACAGACATAAACATGGCCTAACTGCTATTATGTTCTGTTGCCTGCATAGGGTACACTTCAGGTCATACAAATTTTAGTCAAATCTGAAGAACACCATTCCCCTTTCATGACAATGGTTCCCGAATATTATGGATATTAATATTGATTGGGCTGAGACTATATTGGGTCTACCATGTGTAAATGGAGATTGCACTTTTTGTTTCCTGGACACCCAGACCCAAAAAATCACATAGAAATTATATTAACTACAACACTGTTTGGCCAATGGCTCAGGCGTATTCCTAGCTAGCTCTTACAACCCATTTCTATTATTTTATATTTCACCACGAGGCTTCTGTTTTGTTAACTCACATCTTGCTTTTTGAGTGACTACATGACATCACCCTAGCTCTGCTTTCTTTCTCATTTGTTGTAATAAGGCCATTTGTTTCCTGGCCGCCCAGCAGCTCAGACCCAAAATAATCATACAGAAACTATATTATTTAATGCACTGCTTGGGCCATTAGCTCTAGCTTCTCATTGGCTAACACTTATATCTTAAGTTAACCCATCTCCATTAATCTGTGTATCGTCACGTGACTGTGGTTTACCGGCTAAAGTTCTGTCATTTGTCTACAGCGGGGCTACATGGATTCTCCTGACTCTACCTCCTTTCTCCCAGCATTCAGTTTAGTTTCTCCACCTAGCTCTGTTCTACCTTATCAGGCCAAGCCAGTTTCTTTATTCACCAATGGTATTCACAGCATACAGAGGGGAATCTCACATCACTCCTTGCATTCAATTTAATTTTCCCTACCTATATTCTGCTCTTTCACAGGCTAAAGCAGTTTCTTTATTAGCCAATGGTAATAAAACCTATCCACAGCATACAGAGGGGACTCCCACATCAGCCATGCCTCCTTGGACAGAGACAACTCTCATAGTTCCCCAAACTTGTAATGATGAGAATACTAGTTTTCTTTCCCCTCTTTCCTGTAGCTGATAATCAGCATTCATCCTAATGGGATTCTGAGTCTCCCGTCATATCTGAGAAAATAAATCCAAAGAGCCTTCCAGATCTTCTCCTCACACAGATTCTTATGATGTCCTAGGCCAAAGTATCTTTCTTGATTGAGATAGTCTTCCCTTTCCAAGTTAGCCTATAACAGCATCCTCTTCAATCAGCTCACCAAAATGACTACAGCCTCCTGCCCAACCAGGAAAAGAATACGGTCCAACTTCTTATAAATTTTGCACTCATTTCCTCCATATTTACGAACATTCATGAAAAATTGAGAAATCTCATGAGCTATATGGATGGGTCATTGTATAATTGCCTACAAAGAGCAAAAAGCATTGAGGATATAGACGTGAAAGAATGATATATAATTCATAGTACGGAGATGAAAGGTAGGCGAATATAAAGCAGCTCTTCCTTGAAAATGTTTAATCATTTTTTAATATCAACATACCTTATTATAGAGACAACATGACTTATCCAAATACAATCAGTAAAAATACTCCTGTCTTTAATCCAAAGATTGCAGAATTCTCAAATAGTCCCTAGGATAAAGCACTTTATGAATACGATGTGAATATCAGTTAAATACAGATTTCTTAATAGTTGAGCGATTATGTAATTAAATAATATTTGTATAATGACAATTGTGTATTCCATAAATGAAAGTTAGATTTAATGAGACATTTATTGGCACAAATGATTAATAATGAACGTCTCTGTGCTGCAGGTAATTTATATACATATGATGTGGCCAAGAAGAAAAGCTCATTTTAATACTTACCTTGTGTCCTGTGCTGCCTGCCTCATATCCAATTCAAATCAATTTCTGGTTTAAAAAAACCTCACTCTGAGACTTAACTCATTAGAAGTGAGGCAATGGAAAAAGGTACCTTTGAAAACAACTACTGAGGTTATTATGGAAGATTTATGCCAAGATTTACAACTGGGATTTTATTTTGCTATTAACTTGGAACTTAACCCCAATAACTTAATTAGAAATGTTGTAGAGACTAAAATAAAAATAATTTCTTTCTTTCTCTTTTCTCTTTCTTTCTTTGCAAACATTATTTCCTTTCATCCCTCCTTCATTTCTTCTGTCTTTATCTTTTTTATCTTTTTCTTTTTTCTTCTTCTCTTCCTCCCCAACCTGCCCCTCATCTCTGTCTCTGTCTCTCTATCTCATCTTCATTTCAAAATTAGATAATTTGCTCAGGTGTAACTGTGTCATGCATAAAAAATTATGGGACACATGATACATGCTGAGCCCCCATGAAGCACAAAACACACTGCTAGGTACTTTAATGTACCAGGTCAGAGGCAGAGAAAACATAAGATTATTTCAATTTTATAAATGGAAAAGCAGCCTTATTAGATGACTGTCATCATGATTTTCAAACAAGTGATGACAACCTTATAGTATGGAAGTCATATCGAATACAGTGGATCTTGAGTGTCTGTGTGTACGTGTGCATGTATGTGATTTATTTGTTACTTTTGCAGTATCCTGGTTTATATTACAAATCACCAACATGTGCTTGAGTCTTGGATTGACTATTGTTTTTTGCTACTGTTTCATGCAGTTATAACAAAATATCTGAAACAAAATATTTGATTTTTTTGCTTTTAGTTGAATTGTACTGATAAGCAACTAGAAAACAGTGGTGTTTTAAACTATCAGATCATCTAATTCAAATCTCCTCAATTACTTAATCAGTTCCTTCATTTCTCTAAGCAATTGTTTTTCATAGATTTAAATTTTTTTAAATTTTTATTTATTCTTCTCTTTAAAGTACATTACAACTATAGCTTCCCCTCCCTCCACTCCTCCCAGTCCCCCCACCTCTCCTCTCTTTTAGATCCACCCCCACCCCTGCCATCTCCCCACAAAAAAAGAGCAGATCTCCCAGGGACATCAGCTGAACTCAGCACAATGCACAGTAAGACCACGCAACAGGTGATTTTTTTAAATAATTTAAATTGCAGAGACTGAGAAACCCAAATTCAGTGTGCTGGTGTGATGTTGCTTGTCCGATGAGCTGACACTTCAGTGCTGGTAAAGGCTCCAAAGAGGAGGGAAATTGTGTCTTTGTGTGGTGGAAGGGGCGGAGCAAGAGAGTCAGACACTATTTGGACTTCTTTTTAATAAAGACATTAATCCTGTTGATGGGAGAAGAGCCCTCCTGACCTAATCATCTTTTATAGACCCTACCGTTATTACTACTTTTGCATTAGTCATTGATTTTTCAGCACTTGAAGTTTGACTAGATCACATTCAAAGGCAGCTATGGTTTTTTGCTTCACCTTCAGTAAGTCATTGCACGCCGTACAGGATGGTTACTCTTCAGCAGTGTGAGAGTTACAGCTATTTTCCTCCTCTCTTAGGCTGAGATTAAAGAAATAGATCAGTACCCCTAGATTTTATTCTCATTGCCCATTTCTGTGTTCTAAATGGAAAGTCGTCAGCAAGATAAAATTTTATCTGTGTTCCTAGCAGCCCGGTATTTCACATGGAGAACACACCAGTTCCTCTTAGAGGAATTATTTAGTATACTAATTTAATTCTGTCTGAAGTATTCTTACAAAGTGATCTTTGTAATTCCATGGCAAGACAGAAAGGAGAGTCACAGTACTTGGATACACTGTTCTCTATGCGACTCTGTTCCCTTTATAGACTGCCATATCCTTGGGATATGAGTCCTGACCATATCCCCTTTCTTGAATTGGGGCTAATATGAGCAACAATAACTCTGGGTTCAGAGTTGCCAAAATTGCTATTTTGACTTAGCAAACACAATCACCAGTGAAAGCAAAGGTTGAACTCACCCTAACTTGGATTAGTTTTGTCAAGTCCAAGACTAAGGAACATTTTGAATAGTATTAAGAAACAGTGAGACAGGTTGGACAGTTAATAATACAGCAAGAGAAATTTATGAAGAAGTATGTGGATAGATGAGTTAAAATAATAATTAATCACTGTACTTTTCTAAATTCTAATTGGAATACCACTATAGAAATAGTGATATTACACTTAAAATCATAATTATTAGTTTATATTTTTCTAAAATTTATAATTGTAGTTGGACAGAGGTACTACAGGTTTTTTTTCTACATCATTCCAGATTTTCAGGCAGGAAAGTAAAATATGTTCAAATAGTTTACGTACATTTTAGAAATCAGCATGTATTTTGTAATGTCAAGTGCTATCAAGAGGCTTGGGACAGTTTACTTGGAAACAAAGCTTCTTCATTGGGTTTCTTCGGATCTCAGTTTTCTTTTTTTCTACACAGGAGCTACAAGACCTTGTGGAAAATGCTTTTAATCCCACCCAGCCTTAATTCTACTCACCAAAACAAAACAAAACGAAACAACCAAATGTGGTTGCTGAACTTAGAGCTTTAAGTCTGTCCTCAATAGAGCAAATATGGATTCAGCATCTATTACTCAAATAGCCATTCTAAGACAAGTGTTAGGAAGGAGTTCTCCTCTGTGATATTCAAACCTTACACACACACACACACACACACACACACACACAAACACAATCTACTAAACCATCCTGCTTCTATCTGGGCCTTGAAAACCATCAAAGCCTGGTAAAGTCAAAGTAGAATCATTCCTGTTTATGATTAAATTTCTGTTTCTCAAGAATTGGGTGGGCTATGCCCCAGCTATAACCTTAGCTAAAATGGTTCTGTATGACCTCTTTCAAGAAATGCCTTTGTTTTCAAAAGTTGTTATGACTACATTGGAACGACCACCTTGCTATGAGTGCCATGCAATCATGTCTGTTTCTGTTTCAAGAGGTTGTTGTGATCAACTTATCATATTTATGTTCTGCAACCCCACCTGTTTGCCTGCCAAATCCCCCATTTGGAAACCGCCTACTTCTAAACTATAAAAGCCCGTATTTTACCCACATCCAAAGCTGATCTCTTGAGCCCTACCTTTAGGGAGAGACAGCCCATGTGTATGAATATAAAAAGCTTGCTTTAATTAATTTGGCCATGATGATTTGGGTTGGTGGTCTTTCTTACATATGTGGGATTAACAAAACACACACACACACACACACACACAGAGAGAGAGAGAGAGAGAGAGAG
>LOJH01017363.1:5587-17860 GCA_001685095.1 Ellobius talpinus
CCAGCCTGGTCTACAAGAGCTAGTTCCAAGACAGGCTCCAAAGCTACAGAGACACTCTGTCCTGAAAAACTAAAACCAAAACCAAAAAAAAGAAAGAAAGAAAGAAAAAGAAAAAGAAAAGAAAGAAAAAAAAGAATTCAGGGCCCTGGGACTTTGTAGACCCAAAGCTTACTTCTGTATGATTTCTCATAAATGCACTACTCTAGAAAATGGGGGTCAAAATTCTCAAGAATTTAAATACGACATTTATTTCTGGTTCATATATTACTTTGGAGCAGGTCTGAGTCAGCTCAGTGGCCCTTAACAGTCCCACGGGTAACCAGCCTGCATGGCTACTGTCATTCAACACATGGATTTGAGTGATGAACTGGCTATTACTTTTATTCGCCCAAAAGAAAAGAAACCTATAGGTACATACCTCCGATAGTTGGTGGGGTCAGGGAGGGCACACTGGCATTCCTGCATACTATTGGCTGTAACCCAACGGCACAGCCATGCCCAGCTGCAAGGGCATATGGGAACTTTAGTGTGGCTGGGGTTCAGGAAGAAGAAAGCAAGTCTGCCTTGGCTCTCCCAGTCTCTGCCATGGCATGATGGCTGCATAGAGTCAGGTCAGGCAAAGACCACTGCCTGCCCCACGAAGACTCAACACCTGCTTACCCTTGCAAGTCGTCGTCAAATATTTGTGTTAAGTGAATTTTAAGATACAGCTGAGGTCCTCAGGGGATAGCAAGCGAGAGCCACTGTACCTTGGCCTGTGGGAATCCTGCGCAAGCCCCTGCACTGGTTCCTGATCCACTCCCGGATCTGATGGAGAGCCATGACCCTTTCTCAGGGTGCCTCTAAGTGCAACGCTTTCTTAACCTTCCTGTGAGTCACAGCCTATGGGCGCAATGCAAGCCAAAGGCCAAAGAAGGGTCCCCAGGCTCCAAGGAGGAATTCATGGGATCAAGAATCTTGCCCGGAATAACCAGTCTGGCTTAGCAAGCTCATGCCCTCAGAGAGAGGTCACCAGGCTCCAGGTAGCGAGTACAGAGACATCAATCAGCACCTGCCAAAGGCACAGGGTAAGGTCACATCTGGTCAGGTGAGGCTTTAAGCCAGTTCTGACTTCAGTTGTCATACCTTGTCAGCTGTCATACCCTTGCCATACCATGAAGAATATAAAGAATTTGGGGACAAGAACGGCCTGAACAAGAGCAGGGAATGAGGGGCCTCGTTTCCAGCCTACATTCTAAGAAGAAGGCAGCCTCTCCATAGTTTGAAAGCATGTGGGATTATTCACATAGCCACATGTCACCTCCCGTGTCTCATTGTCCCCACACACTGAAGTCAAAGGAGACACAGACAGGTGATGTCTCACAGAAAGGAGCTATGGACTGTTCTTCACGCTCTGACCTCTCCCCTGGGTACCAGGGAAAAAGGTCTAAACCAGCATGTCAATCACTGAAAGAAAAGGCAACGGTGATCACTCTACACGGTGTGTCAGATACCCTGGCAAACATTCGAAGCACTGCTGTGTTAAACCCTCTTGATGACCTCTGAATTGATATTCTAATCCCCATCCTACCAATAAGGAAACTAAAGCCCAAAGAGTTAAGTAACTTGCCTGTGTTCACACAGATGGAAAGAGGTTGAGTCAGTACCTGCCCAGCTGCAGAGCCTGTGTGCTTAATGCCAAGCTGCTAAGAGGGCCAGGGGACTCCTCACCTGCCTGCCTTGTTGCACCTACAACCCCCCACCTCCACCGCTGGGGCCTATCTCCTCTGTGTCTCCTCTTTCAGCCCCATAGTTTTTGGGTCTCCCCCTCATGAAGGCCCTGTTGGGTCCCAGGAGCTCTGCTCATGCGGGCTGGGTGACCATCTGAGCTCCCACATTGAAAGGGAAATATCTCCAAGAAGGAGAGTACCTCCAGTGCCAGAGGTAACATATACCCGCTCTTCTCCATCTCCACCCCTTGCTCACTTCACTTCAGGAGACTTGGAATTGTGCCCATATCTACCGTGTGGATTCCTTTCGCCTTTCCCCTGGAGCCCAACTGGTAGGGAAGGGAGTTCATTCCTAGCCTGCTATCAGGCCAAGGTCTGCTCTGTGCTGTCACCGGGCAGGCTGCCAAGGTACCTGCTTGAGCAACACAGAGGTGCAGCCTTGATCTTCACCCAGGCAAACAGCCACATGGTGAGGCTAAGCCCTAGACAGGCAGGAAAAACCAGGGGTTACTCTTGACCCTGCCACTACCTCCTGCCTTGAGCTCAGACAAAACCCTCCTTCCTCCACGCCCACTTCTTCCCTTCGAAAAGAAGGGGACCAGGCCTTGTAAGAGGGGCTGCCACTTCTAGAACTCTCTGGGGAAAAGATAACATTCGAAAGCAAGTCTTTCAGTGGTTTTCCATGGAAGCCTTCCTTGATGCAGTTAGTAATAACACACTAATTTCTTGGCCTGTCCTCTTCAAGGATGGTCAATAGCTCTGGCTGATCTATTTGAATTCTTCCTTCTTCCTACTTTTTCCTGAAAGTTAATCTACGGATGGGTGTGGGAAGGAGACCGTGAGGGTCTCCTTGTGAAGATATGTCTTTTAGTACATTTCTCCTTAACATTTGTTTCTGGTCAGGGCTCAAACCAAACCTTTGTCAAGGTGTTCATAAACCTCCTCAAACCTTTCGCAACCATTTCTTCCTGAGCCGTAGAAGACTTGGCAGAACAGGGCCAGTAGGTGCCATGGCTGACTTCCCAACAAGGCTGGGGCAAATGGCAGCACATTCAAGAGATTTGTCAAAAATCATAGAGCTGGGTAGCCCTCCAGGAGTATAGGGGCAAGAAGAGTAGACCAAAGGGTATAGAATTAAATACAGAAGCTAAAGCAAGCAGGGAGCCAGGGGAAGTACATCGTGTGGACTTTGTTGACTGACTCCCAGGAAGATGTGAATGCGTTACCACATCTCCAAAGGCCCTGCTTCTTTAACTGTAAATCTAGCATGCTGGATTTTCTGAGGTTGAGCAAATGTCGACCTGAGGGAAGATCCCTTCCAACTTTGGGATTCTACAACTGGGTTGCAATTTGAACTCTGAAAATGCCTCCCTACCCTCCCACTGCGCAGAGTGCTGAGCGCAGAGGAAAGCCAGCCTCTAACAGCCCCAGGCCTTGCCTCCTCTAATTCAGCTGCTCCCCCTCCCTGCCCTCCTGCTCCCTCCTAGCCTGGCCTCCACCAAGAGAAATGGAATTCAACCTTGAATTCCATTCAAGGGAGACCACAACATAAATGGCTTTGCATGAGGGTAGGGGTCACTGTCATCAAAGCCACAAGGAGCCTTCAGGGTGGGGGATTTCCAAGACTTTTCTCTCTTTGGGAAAAGCTTTGGTTGCCCAGTGTTCAAGCTCAGGAAATTGAAGTGTACTTCAGATGAGCCTGAGAGCCTCAATCTTGAAGATGCATCTCATGTCAGCTGTCACCACACATCTCCCAAGGAAATGGTGTAGGGAACATGGGTCACACCCATTGCCCTGTGACATTCTCATCCTCCCAGAAGGGAGAGCCAACCGGTCCCACAGGTGTCAAAAAGTCAGAAGAGACGACGGCTCAGCACGTAAGAGCACGTACTGCTTTTAGGACCCAAGTTCAGTCCCCCAGCACCCATGTCCAGTGGCTCCAGGGACTTCAGTCTTCTGACCTCCACAGGCACCTGTACTCATGTGCATGTATGCACACATACATATGTGTGTGCATGTATGTGTGCGTATGAATAGAAGTACTTTTTTTAAGTCTAAGAAGATCTCCTTTTCCACATACTTCTTTTCTCTCTGGCTCAGACTGTAGATGTCACCAGGAAGCACACACTAGTGCCACACACGCCACACAGACAGAATGACCTCTGTCCCCAAGCCCTGGACAGTTGTGGAATAGGGGTGGCAGGTGGTGAAAGTATGGGAGAGTGTCTTTTCCACTATACCCAAGGCACATGGCTTACACAGTTTGCAAGGGAAGAGTCTGTTGGGCACATAAGCAGCTGCCTTTGTGGACTGCTGATGGGCTCAGTGACACCTTCCTCGGAAGGAAGGAAGTGCTTCCACAAACAGTCTCTTTTCCTTCCATTTCCTGCCCCACCCTTCAGGAAGCTGTCTCCTGGGATCCAGAAGCTCCTGGAGGCCAGGACTGGAGAGATGGTGGGGAGTTTGGGGTGCATGCACCTACCTCAGGCTACAGGCCAAGGCTAGCTTCAGAACTCAGCTGGTACATCTGCCTTCTGCTGCTGTGCCTGCCTGTTACATAGGATGCAGAGCCCCACCACAGAGGCAATGCTTGTCCCCCACTCCATCCCCAGCCCATGTTGCTAAAACAAGAACTTTTGGAACTCAGATGCATGAGGTGAGACTTGGAGGAAAAATGGACCCCTCCTTGGACAATTTTCATCAGATCCGCCATCCACCTCCTCCCACCCTGGCCAAGTCAACTGGGGAGGTGGCCTGTGTTAGGTTCACAATGTCCGTGGCTCTGTCCTACCAGGGAGAGGAGACTTTGCTCACCAGTCTGCCTGGCTGTAACAGGGAGGCTTCATTCTTAGGAGAGGAAAGGATAACAAGGTTGCATGTAACATGAGCGGGCCTTCTTGTTGGGGTTTCTGTCCTGCCCAGCGGTACCCCACAGCCGGCAAGCCCCAAAGAATATCACACAGAGAATCTCCATAAGTTACAAAGCTGATTGGCCCATTAGGTCAGGCTACTTATTAGCTCTTGTAGCTTATATTAACCCATTATTCTATGTTAGCCATGTGGCTCAGTACCTTTTTCAGTGGGGTAGATCACATCCTGCTGCTTCGGTGATCTGGGCAGGAGTGGGAGGAANCCAATCAGTGTTTATTTAAAACATGATTGACAGAATACAGACAATTCTTCCGCAGTTGCATGGAGGCGAGAAGCCCACCTGTTTGGAGACAGACCTCCTTGCTTTCATTAGACACAACTGCATGGCTTCAGATAGGATGCAGGCAACTCTAGATGCTGGGTAGAATGCTGGATGGTCCCCCAGACACAGAACATGGGGATCCCTACAGATGGGATGGGCTGGGATAACTCTGAGAGCCACTCTCCATCTGGAAACCCGGGAAACTAGCAGGCAACAAAGAGAAGTGGTTTGCTCAACAACACTGACTACCTGGGAAAGAGTCCCAGGGAGAACCCGGGTCTCCTAACTTGACATTCATCTCTCTTCCCATTGTGGTTTTCCTTCTGGTAGTTTTGGGACAGTGGGTCTTAATCTCTGTACTTGTTAGTGTAATCTGCAGAACTTTGAAAATGTACTGGGACAGTCTTTAACCCAAAACTCTAAACTGCTTGGACAATTACTATTTCTCTTTTTTTCCGTGCTTTTCATGTGCTTATGTATGGTATGTGTGTGTGTGCACGTGCGCACACATATTATATATGTGTGTGTGTGTGTGTGTGAGAGAGAGAGAGAGAGAGAGAGTATACTTGCATGTAGGTATGACTGCACGTGGAAGCTAATGTCCAGAACCGCCCTCCACGGCTTTTCCACCTTATCCATCAAAGCGTGGTTTCCTAATGAAACCCAGCACTCACACATACGGCTAGTCTTACCCTGTTTCTACCTTCTGAGGCTGGAATTGCAGGTGGTCCACCATGCCTGGCATTTACATAGGTTCTGGGGACCCCAACTCTAGTCTCCACACTTGAGTTGTGAATAATTTAACCACTGAGCTCCTGTCCAATTCCCAAGTGTCATTGTGTAAGTTCCTGCAGTGATTCTGATATACAGCCATGAATAAGAAAAGACGTGCAAACTAGACAGAGAGGAAGGAAGGATAAGAGAGTGGTCAGGAGAAGGGGAAAGAGAGGGAAGGAGAGGAGGAGAAGCTGAGGAGAGGAAAGACAGTGGGCAAGTGCACAGAATGTGGGGTCCACTGGATTTGAAATGAAGTAGAGGCAAAGTTCAGGTAAAAGGGGATACGTTTGAGAACTACTGGTGAAGGGGCAGTTCCATGATTGAGGAGGCAAGAGGGCTGCACCAGAAGCTGAAACAGGAACACTGACCCTGGCCTCAAAATCTTGGAAAGAGCCCAACCTGCCTCAGGACAAGCGTGTTCCCCATGAAGCCTTAGCCCTGATCCACTAATAGTTACTGCACGTGTCCTCAGACTCCTACCCTCCTTGGGGTGGAGACAGGTGGTGGGAAGGGGCAGGGTGAGCTGTATTCACCTGGCAGTGTCCTGGGCTGTGTCTCACCCAGGCTACAGGAACAGAGGTCAGGCAGGGAGCTGTGTGGTCAGGTTCAGATACACCCTAGGCCTTTCACTCCAGAGCAATGAGTCTCCTCCCTGACTATCCACTAAAGCCATCTGGGAAGCTTTAACAGAATCTCCTCCAGGTCCACACCCATGCCAGTTACAACCACCTCTGGGTGGGACCCAGGCCTTGAGCTCCCCAAGGAACTCCAAAGCACAGAGCCGCCCGAGAATTGAGCCCTGTAGGGTGTGTAAAGAGGCCTTCAAATAGCACATTATGAAAATGGCATTTCCTCTCACAGAATATGGTTTGAATGTATCACTCTGACTACTCCATCCCACTGCACCCTACCCCACCCCACCTCGCCCTACCCCACCCCACCCTTCCTCCCACACCAGTGATCAGGTCAAGGACAGGTTTGGCCTCCGTGGCCCACAGGCCTGCTCTGCAGCTGGGGCAAGGCCTGCTTCCCACAGCTGTGGTTTGTGGGACTGGAGGCCATGTCTTGGAAGGGAGAGGCTTGAAGGCCCCAATTTCAGGCAGAACTTCATTCCAGGAGGCCAGACAGAAAAGAACAGAGGGGGGTGGGTGCTGTGTAAGGAGGCAAGGGGTGTGGCTCAAAGCCCAAACCGAGAAGGTAATTTTGAGGACTCAAGAAACCCTGTGGGAGGAACAAAGGGTGTGGGCAATAGGAGGGTTCTTCATGCCTTTCAGCCAAGGCAGGCCTCACCTCACAAAAGGCAGCTTCCTAGGCAGGCGCTGGTGAGTGAGAAGCCAGGAGAGGATAGAATATGACAGGCCTCTTCTCTGGGTCCCAGAGGGGAAACTGAGAGAAGTTCACCCTGGGGACAAGTGGCACCAGAGCTGTGCGTGGACTTAGAGAGCCAGAGCTCTACAGTTTGGAGGGCTGTTGTTGTTGCTGTTGTGTTGGGGGTGAGGGGTTGTGGTCACAGAATGCAATGCGAGATAAAGGCCCCTGAAGGAGTTGAGTCTGAGGTGAACTGATCTGGTCAACAGGCTTGCGGTTTGTGATGCTTCATTTTCTTGGTGTTTCGTTTCTAAGTCTTGTCATGTCATAAACCATTCTGTCTGTAAGAGACCGTGCTTCTGGCAACACCCAGCTGGACAAGGCAGACCAACCACCCAGTTTATTTCTGGAACATAGAGGAGTAAAGGAGTTTGTGACCATGGACATTCACCCCACATGTAAGTGCCATGCCTCAGCTGAAGTCCCCTGCACACTGGACACCCCACATCTTTAACAGACCTATTGTGTGTATTGGTCAGACTTGGCAAGCTTCACAATGACTTAGGCATGGACAGCATGTCCTTTTTTTTTTTAAATGGCAGGTCATCCCAGTGGGAGGAGTCAGGGAGGAAGAGTGCTTGTCGTCCCCTATGAAGGTGTGACAAAAGAGGGTGGTGCCTGCTTGGACAGTTAGAGCAGGCTCCCCATGAGCAGCAGTGGGGCAAAGGAGCCAGGAAATCTGTGTTGATGTCCCAGAGGAGGCAGGTTGATCCTGAAGGGGAAATAGCCATATTTTTAAATGATTTTTATTTAATTTTGTTTTATGTGCATTGGTGGTTTTTTCCACATTCATGTCTGCATGAGAGTGTGGGATCACCTGGAACTGGAGTTCAGACAGTTGTGAGCTGCTATGTGAGTACTGGGAATTGAATCCAGGTCCTCTGGAAGAGTAGTCAGGGCTCTTAACCACTGAGCCATCTCTCCAGCCCCAATAGCCATGTTTTTGAAGTGCCTACCATGTGCCAGGCCTTGGGCTAAGCTTTACTTATATGAAACCAACGAGTCTTCACAAGAACAGCACCCAATGGGCCCTCTCAATCCTGTACAGATAAGAAAATAGAGTCACTGAGAGAGAGAGGGATTAAGGGACTTATCCATCAGCTCAAGTTATATAAGCATCTGCATGTTCAGGCAAAAGTGGTTCCACCAAGTCCACCTGGGCACAGAGCATATTGATAACCTCAGGGCATTTGCTGTCTTACGCAGAAGAAGCACAAATAAGGCCAGGAAGAAAAGTAAGCTGGGGAGGTGACATTCAGGATAGATTCTAAGGGTTGAGACTTTCGGTCAAGGACCCAACCTTGAGAGGCAGGGCAGCTGCTGAAGGCGGTCAAGCAGGTGCAGGGTTGAGGATGGTGGCCCGTGTCACTGTAACTTCAGAACAAGGTTTTATAGACCTTTCCCGTGAGAATGACTTTTCACCAGAGACATTCTTCCTTGATCCCCAGGACACAGGTGTGTAAAATACATATGCAAAGCAAACGTTTATGGTTAATAATAAGTCACAAAGAAATTCATTTTAAAACAATTCTTTGGGGCTGGAGAAATGGCTCAGCGATTAAGCGATTAAGAGCTCTGGCTGCTCTTCCAGAGGATCCAAGTTCAATACTCAGCACCCACAACTGTCTGTAACTCCAATTCCAGAAGATCTGACACCCTTGCACAGATATGCATGCAGGCAAAACACCAATTAGTGCTCAAAAATAAAAATAAATAAATTATAAAAACAAAACAAAAAATGAAATATTTCCCAAATATTTGATATTGTAGGGCATAGAATGCCTGCAGCAACTTTAGAGTTATCAATGGTTTTGATTTCATAATAATCAGTGCTGAGAACACAACTTCACATAAACACATTGCACCAAACGGTAGAAGTACCATGGAGGGCTGTTTGTGAAATTATTGGAAATTCTCTTCTAATTCCAAGTCGAAATTCATGGAATGACATTTTATGGAACTCAAGTCTACAACTCAAATGCAATTTTAAAAATCAAACATTCTCAATACAAGGAATACTGAAAGTCATATGTCCTCCATAATCAAGTTTCTCTAGGAACAGATGTGTACAATGAAAACTCTGCAACTCACACGCAACTGTCTCAAATCTGAGTCACGATGTCCGGGGACTTTGCACGGAGTCTCATCATGTTTAGAGTTTGCGTGTTTACGTTCAGAACCCAGGCTGCAGTGGAGCCACACAATTCAACACTGAGGAGTGTTGCCATGAACACCTCATAAGTCATTGGATTTTAATTTTTTATCACTATGCATTCAGAAGCCTTTCACTGTGGCTGCTTGTTTTTGTTTGTTCACTTTTCACACTCAGTTGTACAACCTCAGATGGGGCCACAACTCATAGCTTAAGATGTTGAGTTATGAGATTGTGGCTACGGGGTCATCAGAAGGAAGAAGAATCCTGCAAGGACTCATGGGATGTCTACCCAAGTCAAAAGATGAGCTCAGAGCTCTTCTAATTCCAAAGTTGAGCTCCTGCCAGCCTGGACATCATATGAAGGAGAGGAGTACTCCCAATTCTGTCCCCAGAAAACCAGACCTGGAGTCAGGACCTGAGTTCAGAGGCTATGCCACCACTCCCCACCTTTGTGATAAATGAGTCACACTTTCCTCATCTGGAAAATGGGCAAAATGTCTGACTTTTTCTACTTTTGTGAAAGTCAAACAGCATGAACAAGATGGCCCACAAATATCACTGACAAGACAACAGGAGCTTCAAAAATATCTGCACAGTTGGGGCTGAAGGGGTGGCTCAGCGTCACTGAATGCTCTTCCAGAGGACCTGGGTTCAATTCCCAGCATTTACATGGCAGTTCACAACTGTCTGTAACTCCAAGATCTGACACCCTCACAGAGACATACATGCAGGTAAAACATCAATGCATGTAAAATTAAAATGTGTGTGTGTGTGTATCTGCACAGCTAACTAGCAAGAAAGCCTGGAGACCAAGGCCTTTGGCTTTCTCTTGGGTCCTAGTGGTATGGCTCTCACTGAAATAAGCCTCACGACTGGTCACATCCTTTCTTCCCACCACAACCTTCCCGTCAAAGCACAGTCCAAAAGCACACACTTCCCTCATCCCCAGGGGGAAGCAAGCCCTCCCTCCCAGGAAGGCACACCTGCTCAGCTCCTCTTCCCTGTGGCCCTTCCCTGTTTTCTATCTTCAGCATGCAGCCTTGCTCTAGTTGCTTCTGCTTCCCTCCCTGTGAGCTGTCTGAACACTGCAAGCTTTTTTTTGTTCCTCTTTGCATCTTCCTTATGCACAAGCACTTCTGTGGACAGACAGCTCATAAGATGGTGAGTTACTGGGTAGACCGTGGTTCCCTCAGAGATGCTCAGGCAGCCGGCGGCCGGTGAAATGGACAGTAGAGCCTCTGTGTGACAACAAGGGACCCAAAGCCATCAAAGGTGTCTAACAGCCTCCCAGAGTCTATTCTTCCCCAATGACCAACATAGAAAAAATAATGAAGAGAATAGCCGTATTCACTGAGTTATCAAGTCCTTATTCTGTTTGCTAAGTGCTTTCATGAACTGTCTCATTGAAACCCCAAGACAAGCCCATAAAGATTTATCCAATGCCTGCACAGTGCTCAGGGCACAGATGGTCCTCAGCAAACTTCTCAAAAGAAAATAGAGAAGGAAAAAAAATAATAAGGTCGCATGACTTGCCCAATGAGGGAATATTTCTATTTCCACATTGAAAGGAGATTTTTTTTTCTGCTGCTTCTCTGGGGGCTGGAGACAGGAGGACCCCAGGAGCCCCTTGAGGCAGTGTTTTTGCATGGTTAGCTTTCTGCTCGAAGTGTCAAGTATAAGTTATACCTCCCCAAAATTTGGGAGTGGCTACAGCATCCAAGGCCAACAAAATCCAGTGCTCAGGAAATAATGGATCTATCTATGTTTGTCTTCCAGACATTTCTTTATCCACATTTCTTCTAGAACTCTATTCCCTGTGCCCAGCTGTTTGTTTAAAAGAGATGTGGTTTGAGAATGTTTTGGAATAGCACCTCCTCTTGGCTGGGCCAGCTAGGAGAAGACGGAAGAAACCCCAAGCCTTGACGTGGGGACAGAGGAGACACAGATCCACACAGACTGAATCCGGTTCCCTGCATTCTTCCTGCTGACATTTGAAAAATACTTCCAGTGGAAATGGCTCCCTGGGTGGGGTGGGGAGCCCCCTCACAATGGTAGGATGAGGGACTGTCAATCCCACCAAAGCTTGCGACAGTCCTGCCATTGCCTCCCCTTCCCGGAAGCCCTAGAAGGCATGAAACAGATGAAGAGCAGGCTGCAAGGCAACACAAACGTGTAACCAGGAGGCTGTGTCTGCAGAATACAGTCATGCTGGTTGGCTACTTTTAGATCCATTCCCCCATCCCCTGCCCCAATTTCTTTTAAATCAAGTTGCCACCTGCCCTTATTTCATCCAGGAAGTTCAAAATGAGTCCCTAGGAGTTGACCTCTTTGCATTTTCCCTCCTTGCAGGGCAAGGATGTGGGTGCTGGTGGGATGGGCCTACCCACTGCTATCGTGGACGTGGGATCTTGGGTCCCAAGGTGATTCCTGCCCGGAAAAACCATTTGTCTCCCCAACAGTCAGGGTATCCTGATTCCAGCCTTTATTGTTACCTTTCTAGAGAGGCAGTCAGGCATATGGAAGCATTTCATGTCCCTCTCCTCAGCACCCAGCTCAGATCTGTAATTGACTCACACAAGATCAGATCTCAGTCCTCTGGGCCCAGACTGCCTCACAAGGACAGTTGGGGGTAGGGTGGGGTGTGTGACAACCATACCACCGAAGTACAGGTGCCCATGTAAGCCAAGAAAGGGTCACATGTACCAATACTTGCACGTTAATATAGGAATTAACACCCACTTGGTAGTTTTTCTCAAGCTGAAGATCTTGGCCAGGTTCCCCTTTCTATAAAATGCACATTACAACCGGTGTCCCATTTTCCTGAGTGTCAGAGGAGACAGCAGAAACAGTATTAGCAAAGTTGTAGGAGAGTCAGCTTTCCATTTCACCAACACCCAAACCCCCAACACCATGTCTAAGCTGTGGTTATCTCTGCCAATAGCTCTGCCCTGAGGTGAGGCACCAAAGAGTCAGTCATAGCCTTCTTGCCTGCAAGTTCTTTTTTGTTTTGTTTTGGTTTGGTTTTGGTTTTTCAAGTCAGGGTTTCTCTGTAGCTTTGGAGCCTGTCCTGG
>LOJH01017364.1:7627-19387 GCA_001685095.1 Ellobius talpinus
TAGATAGATAGATAGATAGATGATTGATAGATAGATAGTCTTCAAACACTTCAAAGGCCTACAGAATATTGCATTAAATATGCTTAATGCCTGAAGGCTTTTTATGAAAATGAGACAATACCAGTCTACTTCAAAAGAGGATTATGGGCATCAAAGAACCTCTGTATGGTGTTTGCTTTCTTTATGTCAAAAGCTAGCCATGTGGGTAGAAACTGTCCTTGCCTCAATTGCTGATAGTATACTATCCAAACTGGACCAGCAGGGTGCAAAAGAAAGTAATTGCGAAAGTTTGCCAAGACAAGGTAGGACAGTCCTTCATAATTCCCTCCTTCTCAGAAGTGTCTGCCAGATAATACTAGGCCTGTAGGCCAAAGTTGGATGCCCCAGCATTAACAGAAGAACTTTGGGTGACTGTGCAGGCAGTTGGATGTCCCTGTTGTTAGGTAACATTACAGCCTTCTGGGGTATTTCATGGAGCCAAAGAATAAATAATTAGGCTTAAAGTTTTTCTTAGTTATGATAAAAGGTAAATTAGATATAAAACTTTAGACTCACAAAGATAAGATAAATAATTGAATATTTTCTTTATTTGCCAAATATAAATAGATGGATATTGTAGATGTAATTCTAACTTGATAATTATTTTTGTTACATATAATCTTACTATATTAAAGTTAAAACCTACCTTTTTAATTAAACAAAAAAGGGATAAATGCTATAGAATAATGCTGCTGTACACCATGAAGACGAGTTACTCTCATTGTTAATAAAAAGCCGATTGACTGATGGCTGTGCAGGAATTTTGGGGCAGAGAGAATGCTAGGGAGAAGAAGTATTGAGTCAGAAGAGATGCCATGAGACACAGAGCAAGCAGGCTGGGAAGTATTACATAAAGTAAACCAGCCTCGGGGCAGCACATAGCTTTCTAGAAATAGGTTAATTTAAGGTAGAAGAGCTAACCAAAAACAAGCTTAACTTATCCGTCGAGCATTTATAATTAAGAATAAGTCTCTGTGTGGTTATTTGGGGAGTAGCTGGTGGCACAGAGCTGATTGGCTTTCTGGACAGGAAACTCTGATTACAGTCTACAGTGGAAAAAGAAATCAGGAGTTCCCCAACCCATTTCTGTTGGATGTTATGTGTACCCAATTTTGTGATCTATTAATCTGTCCATCTACCACTTTCTATTTATTCTTTTACTTTGGCTTCTGTGTACTGAATAAATTCACTCATTCAAAACCAAAAATATGGCTATTATTGATGATTCTTCAGACCACATGGAACAATACCTATGCAGTCTTTCTCTGGCAGGTTTGCATATTCTTCTCTTGTCTCGACCATGACTTCAACATTTTCTCATCCAATAGTGATGGCCTGTATTCTGATCAATCACATGGAACTTCCCTACAAAGGCATACCAAGATGTTGAGACTTTTGGGACTGTGAGGAGCAACTCCAATGTCAGTGAGTAAGAATATCTACAGGACATTGAAATGCTGACTTCTGGTCCTGCCTCCCTGACACTCTAATTCCATAGGACCCAGTGAAGGATCAGCATTTGTAATATTGATTCAAGTGGGCTTCGGGTCACCACTGAGAAACCCAAACAGAGAATGAAAGATGCTTCAGAAATAAATATCACACCAATGGGAAGGACCATGCACTGTGCCGGGAGCTGGACTTCATCCCTAGACTGATGAAAAATCTTCAAGTTGTGAATTAGTTAAATTAATTCTAAAGTTGAGAGGATGAGAAAGGAAGGGGACGAATGTAGATTGAATAAAGGAAAGGATGATAATTTTTAGGATGCATTGCTTTGAACCAAACCACATTTTTTGTTTTGTTTTGTTTTGTTTTAAAAAGGAAGCACCTTTTAAAGCCTGGCTATCGGTACAGAGATTCACAAATGGCTGTATGGTCTGAGTCCACCTTCTGGACTTCCTGGATTAGCATAGTGTATTAGCTGCTAAGCCGATAAATTTGGGCATTTTCCTCAGCTGCAGGTTCACCGTGCTCCAGTTTTCCTCTCACCCTGCTGAACATGTTTACAAATTAAAGTACACAGTGTTCTGTGCTCTTATGAGAAAGAGTCTGTTTCATCACTTCGGGTCAACTTTTAAAGATACCAGTCTCGGGATCTTTTGTATTACACATTTGCTAAATATTAATTTAAAAATTACTCAAAATTATCTTTGACTCTAATGAGATTTGGTGCTTCTGCCCAATTTTTAGTGGAAAAAATTAACATTATGGGGAGGCAGCTAGGGAGATAGCTCAGTGATTAAAGTGTTTACCTTGCAAGTGTGAAGACTTGAGTTCAAATCCATTACAAACCTGTAATCCCAACACTAAAAAGATGGAGACAGTGGATCTCTGGAGCTCTGTAACCAGCCAGTCTAGCCACATCATTAAGATTCAGGTTCAGTGAGAGACCCTGTCTCAAAAACAAAAAAAGGGAAGAATTATCACGGAAGACAGCAGGGTTGACCACTGGCCTCCATATGCACACATATATATGTGCACAGGCACATGAACATACACACATATGTCCCCCTACACACACACACATGCATACGCACACAGATTGTAGGAGGAAAATTTGATTGTTTTCAAATAATGTTGACCATCAGTTGAAAAAAATCACCCTGGTGCACAACATAAAGATTCTATGCTGCTGGTTCACAGTGACTTAACAGTTGGTGCTTCTTTGCTCCATAGTTATGGCTTCCTAGTCCCTAGGAAGGTCTACCTCTGAAGCAGAGATATCTTAGCCTGTTGACCACTTCTGCTCCTCAGTTAGCAAAGTGATGACAAACTCGTCTGTGTGAGCGGCTTTTGTCCATATGGCATTCTTCTCACATATCATTACACATATGCATTATCACACTTATTCCAAGAATAATACTCTCTTTGCAAGCTTTTCTCATCTTTATTCTCTTTTGGGGACATTATACTGGCTTTATCACAAAAGCAAAATTGTGTCATTAACAATGAAAAGCACTTAAATAACTCCAAGGCACAAGCCAAGAAGAAATTTTTCAAAGAAATCTAAACATATCCACCAATTTTCTCTTCCAGGGACGGATTGCCTTGCACGGCTCTCAAATATGAAAAGTCTAAATCCTACTAGGAAGCAGCATGTGGTGACTGTAAAAGGGAGAACGTGACACAATATTTGGATGAGACATAATCCCATATCACATGACAATTAGGCTCCTCCTTTTCCCCTTTTCTAACATCAGGGAAGATCTGCACAGTGACGTTCAGTACTCACCCCACTCAGCTCTGTGCCTGACTTCCTAGGACACCTCTACACATCCTCTAACCCTGGCCCAGGACATCCTTCATCATATCTCCAATGTTATGAGTTTCTGTAAGTAACCATCCACTAATTCCATCAGCGAAAACTCTTGATTGTGGCAAAAACTGAGGGTAGGGGGATGCTGAGATTAAAAAGAAAAAAAAAAACCAAACAACTTCTACATGCAGAAACACTGCTATTTAATACTTTCCTCAGAAGTGACGAAGAACTGAAGTTATAGCACCCCCACCCTTCATTTGGAACTGAAAATGTGGGAGTGTGTGTGAGCACATGCATGAGTATGTGTGCGGTGCCTGAGTGCATGCGTGTGTGTACGTACATGCATTAGTGTGCGAGTGGTGCAGTGTGTGCGTGAGTGCGTGTGCGTGTGTGTAAATGCATACTTTATCTGAAGACAATGAGAGAGTCCCTGGAGAGCAGTGTTCACTTGGCAACTGGGATGCGAAAGGCAGTGGAGAGAAGGGAAGTTCTGATTTGCGATCCCCACAAGTCTGCAGTAAAGATGGAAGGCTGAAACCAGACGGGGTGACACAACCCGGTGAGCAGAGCACTCGCGTAATCATGAAGTTGAATTCGGTCTGGCCTCCATAGTAGTACATTTCCCCAAACACCTAGATAGCAGACACAGGAAGGGGAGTACTGGGGCCGGAGAACTCCCTGTGACAAGGACCAAATCCATGAACAAGATGATACAGAGACAGATTTATTGGCCACCAAAGTGAATCAAACACAGGAAACATCTGCACTTCCAAAATCCAGCAGAAGGCTGTCGCAGGCTAAAGATGGCCACAAAATGTCTCCTCCTCCCTGTTGTCTCAAATTTGGTGCTGTTCGGAGGAAAGCAAGGCTGGATCTAATCTTTCAAAAGCTTGGCAGCTATTTCCTCTTCTGAAATGCTCTCCCTTAGAATGCCACGTTGAAAACCAAGCCACTTTGCTGTTAGAAGGTCATCGTGGAACATATACCGCTTCTCCCTTCTAGCTCCAAAAAAGTCACCAGCATCAAACCCCAGCCATGCGAGTGAGCCTCTGCTGTGGAGTGCTGTCCTCTGGGCATAACAAACCATCACCAACTTTATCAGAGCAGAAGTGAATACCCTCAAAGAGACCGTTAAGATGGGGCCTACTGATGTTCCCTCATACAAGATAGGGAAGGTGCTCATTAGCTCCCATCCTCCGGTAAATAACCCCTCACTCATGATTCTAGAAGTCATCCCCAAACTTATTGAATTCACCAAGACAGGCAGAAAGAATCATTACTCTGATCGATCATCAGTACCCTATCTGGAATGAAACTAGAAATATATATCCTTGACAAACTGGGGTCCAGGTCAAATAGGACTTGAACTTTGGAATGGGATGGCCACAGGCAGAGTGAGAAGTACTGAAATCCCAGAGAAGGAAAGAGTCATAATCATAGACCCCCATCACAGCAGCCTGTGTCCTGGGCTGGAATGCTATGGGTAAGAGATACTTTGAGTAAACCAAAGATTACCTCTGAGATTTAAGATCTATAAATAAGACCCGTGATATAAGAGGAGAGATGTCTAGACTACAGAGACATGGAGAATTTAATTAATTGGAAATGGCTAGTTTGCACCACTAGCTATTCCAGATTGCTCCTTCAATTTCTCCATCTTGCCCTGTATTCTCACAGACACGCCCCTTAGGATGCAGGGTTTCCCTGATCAGCTGTCTATCAATAATAGCAGGAGACATTAGCAGCTTAATTGTTTCCCCGCCTCCCCATGGATTGATTGGTTGTGTCCATATTCCTTTCTTGAAAACTTTAGTTCCTCCTAGGCAACTCTCAATTATAGTTGTAGTCAAAAACAACATCACTTTAGGGGTGGTGATACCTCCATCCTGCTTTTATCATCTTTCACGTAGAATGCTTCACCCTCTGCAAAATTTTCTGTCCTCATCCCTGGAAGTGGTCTCATCTGGTTCTTTCCTCACTGACCATCAGGACAGGAGTTGGGTGAAAGTGCAGTGAATATATTAATACATCTAAACAAGAAACTGAGCTGTAGGATAGAGAAGTTAACCCCTGAAGCCAAGAAAAGAAAGTCTAAGGAAGAGCAGCAATTCTGTATGCGGCCTAGGGGTGCAGATGTGTGGCCATAGACATAGCATTTGATCCCGGGCACTCCTACCTGGGATGGCAGGAATGCAGACTGCCATGGTTTGCAAAATCTAGACCCTGACCATCAAAATCATTCCACCAACATTACTCTGATTCTTTCTAATGACACCTGGCTTTGCAGGTAGCATACATTTGCCTACAGAGATAGAATAGTGATAAATAATGCTATTTGACATACATGCTAGTAACAGTCTCGTGAATTACCCACCTTTCCAGTGTTCTCTCTGAGTCTGCAGCTTTGTGAGCATGCCTTTGAAAGCTGAGTCATCACTGATATTTGCAGGCCAACGGTCAGAATCAGCAAGTTCAGAGTCATGGTAAGTTTGATAAGGCAAACCCAGAGTCATGGTGACTTTGATAAGGCAAACCCAGAGTCATGTGACCTGGTCAAGGTAGTCCCTACTCCACAGAAACATCTTTTGCATTCTTCGCTGGTGTCTTCATGACTCACCTCATTCTCTGCTCTGGCTCCCTCTGTGTTAGATACTATTGGGTGCCTGCTCAGTATCAGCTTCTCCTTCATCCTCTCTAATGTAATTCTGAGGATGTGTGCCATAGACCCACTCAATGCCTTCCCGGACTCCTCTATCACACACCTAGCTCTGTTCAACAGGAACTCTGTGGGATTTTCAGGAAACCTCTTGCTTTCTGGAAGCCAAAAGACCATGTCAGTTGGCGTACAATTTTGACCCTGGCCTTCCTTCCACAGAATGACCAGCGGGGGAGTCACTTCAGTCAGTCAGAAGTATAAAAGTCACAGTCTCGGGCCAGGGTAACAGGACATGTTAGCTGCAGCTCTGGTCCTTAGCTGCTGCCTTGACCAGATGAGCCATCGTGCTTTCTTATTCAAGGAAAGAAATCCTCAGTCTTTTGAGCTTCTACATGCGAGTTTCCATTGCAACCAGCTAGAGAGTGCAGTCCTTTAATCTCAGGACTTAATCTCAAGTCCCCCATAATTTTCTGATACATTCCAGGATAAGTAGGGGTAAGTAGACTATTAAAAAAATTAGCACAGCAAAATTCATTTGTTGAATTCTACCCCCACCTTATGATGATAAGAGGACATGGAATCTTCAGAAGACTGGAAGGTGACGAGGGTGGTGCCCCTGTGACTAGGGCTAGTGCCCTTGTAAAAGGTTCCTGAGGAATTCCCTCACACTTCCCACGTATCAGGGCAGAGAAAGAAGAGTCAGCCGGAGGGCAGAAGAGAGCTCTCGTCAGAACCCTGATCTTAGAACTCCCTCCTCTGTGGCGTTGTGTAATGGATGTAAATGCTTGAGGCACGCAGACCGTGTGTACGATCAGGAAGCTGGGCAGGTGAACAGCAGAATGGTAACGATGACACCAAGAAAGGAGCAGGGAAGTAGATCTGACTGGGAAGTTATGGAGACTGTCATTCTTGACTTCCAGATTGCTGCTTCCCCTTGGGTCTAAGTAGATCACCAAGAGGAATGCAGAGATGTCAGTAAAAATACCCTAAGTTTCAGGAAATGGCTCTTTTGAGACATGGGACAGCTGCCAGAGAGGGAAAAGGGGAAGTTACCATCCTTCAAAACAAGCTCACGAATTTAAGCTCTATGTAAACACTGGGAGAGCTTGAGAAATTGTACGCAATTAAGCTGGCACTTCAAACTCTTACCCCGTTTTGATGCATTATAGAACAGAATAACTAATGAAAAGCATCATGACTGATAGATTACATCAACTATGAAGTGGGCAAAACTTTAAAAATAGGACACATGTTAAATCATTATGGTGGAAATGAGCCCTCAGAAAGAGGAGACATTGAAACTCATTAAGTTAAAGGAAATATCTTTATATACTAAAAACATGACATTTTTACATAAGTCAAGGAACATCCAAAAATTTGCATTAATCCTAGTAATTCTGAAGTCATCAAGTTGAATTAATTAGAACACCAGAAAATGGTTCATTGGCTAAACAGAAACTTAGAGACACATTGGATGCTAAACAGAAGAAGACAGAAAAAAACTCCTAATTGTTGCTATGCTAACATAGACGCTTTAGAAGAAATGTCACCACTCTGTGAAATTCTTATTAAATACCTATTTTTTAGTTTGATGCTGAAAATAAGAACACATGATACATATGACAAGAAAGGACAAGGAGGGATGTTCTGAGGACAGTGCACACAGCGGGAGGGGTGTAGGTAGAGCTTTACCCCAGTCAACGTTCTGAATGTGTCTCTCTCACATCGGCTGCTTTACAGCCCCTCTCCAGAGGCTTTATTCAGTGGATAGCCATCTTCTAACACTGCTTTCAGAGGACCACAGCAGGTGCCACGTCATTCTTTGAGCTCATTGGCCAGGAGCCCTTTCTTGCACCAGAGATCTTCTCCAGGGATCTTGTAAATTAGCATGGATAAGCGAACTCCACTGGTTTAAATGTTATCTGTGGTAACATGATGTTATGATCTTGGGCTCTTTGGGGGACCACCACTCAGTTCCCAAATGAGTCACACATGGAGTCTTTATTTGTAAACTTCTGGCCTTAGCTTGGCTTGTTTCCTGCCTGTTTTCTTAATTTATATTATCCTGACTACCCTTTGGCCTCTGTCTACCCATTTTCTTACTTCTTTAAATCTTACTCTTACCCCCTGGATTGCTGTGTAACTGGGTGGCCGGCCCCTGATGTCCTTCTCTTTCTTGGGCTACTACTCCAGACCAAACCCCTCCTCACAGATTTTTTACTTCTATATATTCTCTCTGCCTGATAGCCTCACCTGTCCTTTCTCCTACCTCGCTATTGGCCATTCAGATCTTTATTAGACCATCAAACGAGACAGGCAATTTATCACAGCTTCACGGAGTTAAAAAATGCAACATAAACAAAAGTAACGCGCCGTAAAATAATAATCCCAACAGTTGTCCTTTACACTGATTGATAGGTATGGCTGAAAGCTTTACTGTGTGTGCCCTGTGATGTGGCTGTCACTTCCAAAGCTGCACCAAGTCCTTATCAAAGAGGGTATTCTAGGAATTTTACTGAGATGTTCTATAATGACAAACCTCTGACCTCTGTGGAGTGCAACCTGGAGGTCATCTCAAGCAATCTAGGGATGGTACAGAAGTAGAGACAGGAAGGCGTGAAGTTGGACTTTCTACTACTGTCTCACCAAGTTCAGAGAGCAAGAAAGTGTCCAGCAGCATCGAGTACTTAGTAGTCCCATTCAGGGTGGCTGAATGTCACTGATGAGAAGGCACAGAGAGAGCACACATCAATGCAGGCTGCTTTTAGAGGGACTTTGTCCCCACAGAGAGCCAGCCAGCTCAGAATAATCATGACAAGAGTGGACTTGAGAGCCAGGAGGTTTGAGTGCTGGCTCCACTACTTACCACTTGTGCATATTTCTTTGGCCACCAAAGCAATAATGGTTATCCTGGTTATCATTAGAGCAGAGTGACCACAGACACTGGCTGAGACAATGCAGAGAGCACTTAGAACAACACGAAATGGTAGCTTTATAATAATGGGAACCAAGAAGGTTTTAGACAAATTCAAAACAAAGGGATTATCAGAGACCAGGCCCATGAGACCCACATTTTCTGACTCTGAGGTAGAATAAGAGAACACAAAGAAGATGCTAGCACAGAGTTGAGTGGTGTTGACATCATGTGACTAATAGACCTCCTGGGAGATCTTCCTTTATCTCACATTTTAATCATAAACAAATTGGATGATAGCTTTCAAGATAGAGAATAAAAACACATGGCTTCAGCACCTGCTGTATTTGAAGGATGACCTATAGAAGCCGCTCGCCCCTCCCCTTTCCTGCACGTGCCAAACTAGAAATGCCTGAGACTTTAGCACCTCTTCGAAGGTGTTTAGCTGATAGGCCAGAACATAAACATCAAGTTACCTTATCTACTACTCTGAAGTACAGCATCGTTTCCAAGTTCCCGTTGTGATCCAATGGGCCTGCCTCCTGCCTAACGCTTGCCTGAGACTTTGATCTGAGCATTAGCTATTGGCAAGAAGCAACTTAAAGGAGAAAAGTTTATTGAGACTTAGTTGAGACTTACTATTGTGCAGCAAGACTTATTGTTGACCAAGGCAGACCAAGGCCTCTTGAACTTGAATTTCCAAGCCTCTACAACTTAGAGTCAAATCAATTTCATTCCTTTGGAAATTTACCCAGTCTGTGTTATTCTACTAGAGAATTATACATAGACTAAGATACAGGTCTCATTACAACCTGGATTTGTCAGAACCTTGATTTCCCAGCCTCCAGAAATTCTGGTGTTTATAAGCCACTTATGGGACTTTTTAAAAGCAGCCTGAACAGTTTAAGACACTGAAATGTCCCATTTTATTACAAATTATTGGTGATGAAGGTACGTTCTTGGGCCAGAAGAGCTGAGTTCAAATCTTACCTTGTCATTTATTAATACTAATGCATACGAGGCTGCCTCTCACCTGTGTACATTTCTATTTCAATAACTTTCATTTCTTCTTAATGCAGTCAAAAATTGCCTTATATTTTGAGCCACCTAAATAAACAATTGCTGAATACTTGGTACAGATATAGGTGTTCTCGATGCATTACTTTACAATAATGAAAACCACGTGTATGTCTAGCCCCGTTTCATGATGAGAAATCTGAGGATCAGAGACATGAAATAATTTGTTCAAAATCACACATAATAAGTATTCACATGCCTGGAACTGAATGTAAAATGATAAAAAAATTCACAAAGGGCAAAAGCTCTATTATATATAACAAGAGCATGAAGGATATTTTGCATGGTCATCAACAATTGAGAGTGCAAAGATTATGTGAATCCAACTTCATCGAGCATCCTCCTAATTAGTATACATTCACAGTTCCAAGGACAGGAAAGTGAAGAGGGACATTGAACAAAGCCAAAAGGAACTTCTGGAGTTCAGGGCAGCTTCTAAGGAGAACAGAGTTAGGACTGGGAAAACTTTTTGTACTTGTGATCAGTACTCACTGAGGTAAACTGTTGTAGAATATTATTTTAAGATGGGTTACATTTGTTGATGCTGTGGGTCAGTTGTTGTAAGGATGCAAAGATGTGTTGCATTCTTTTATGTTGTATTTGCTTAGCTCTGTGAGGCTGTGATTCTTTGCCTGTCTAAAACACTGATTGGTCTAATAAAGAGCTGAACAGCCAATAGCAAGGCAGGAGAAATGATAGGTGGGACTGGAAGGCAAAGAGACTAAATAGAAGAAAAGGAGAAGAAGAGGAGGGCATCAAGGGCCAGTCACCCAGCTACAAAGCAAGCCACGGAGTGAGAAGGAAAGAAAGTTACACAGATAGAGACAGATAAAAGCCTAGAGGCAAAAGATAGACAGGATAATTTAGGAAGAGCTGCCTAGAGACAAGCCAAGTTAAAGCTGGCCATTCACAAGCAAGAATAAGACTCCGTGTGTGATTTATTTTGGAGCTAGGTGATGCCCCCCCCCAAAAAAAAGCCAAAAGACTAAACCAACCAACTACATTTTGACATTCCAACGTGTGGCTAGAGTAACAGAAAATCCAACTACAGAACTGAACCAGAACACAGGGATATTATTATATTATTAGGTTCTTCAAAAGACAAATATCAAGATGAGATTAAACATTCAAGGATCCGGTCAGAGGAAATGAATGAGAGAAATACAGGTCTGTATGAAATGAAGTAGAGAAAAAGCTGGAGACGGCTGGCAACGACTTAAGGTTCTGGCAAGTCTTATGCGGAGACAAGAACTGTTCAGTCTAATGAAAGCTCATTAGACTCATAGACACCATCAGAAAAATCCATGAGCCTAAGTCAGCACCAACAGACTGTCAGTGATGTCATGAACAGGGCTTCCCAAGAGTCCTTGCACTCCACTACCCAGCAGGAGCCGCCTGACTGGCTGTGCCCTCAAGCAAAGTTACTTGTGTATTTTCAAGATTAGTTGGTAGCGCTGATCTACAGCCACGCTCTTCCATCACTGGGTGCATTCGCATGTCTCCTTTGTCTCATTCCCAAAATGTCTCTGTTGGAACATCCCTTTGGTTCTCAATGTTTTGCAGAAAAAAAAATAAGTCAATTAGTCACCTTTTTTCTTTTGAGACAAGGTCTCATACATCCCAGGCAGCCTCAAATTCACTATGTAGCATGTTTGATCTTGAACACCGGAACCTCCTGCCCCTACCTCTCATCAACTGCTGGGATAACAGGTGTGTGCCACCAGGACCAATAAGAATCAAACCCAGCGATGGTGGCAAACGCCTTTAATCCCAGCACTTGGGAGGCAGAGGCAGGCGGATCTCTGTGAGTTA
>LOJH01017365.1:0-15617 GCA_001685095.1 Ellobius talpinus
AAGGAAGGAAGGAAGGAAGGAAGGAAGGAAGGAAGGAAGGAAGGAAGGAAGCTAACCAGTAGGAATGAAAGTCCAAAGTCAGTATTAGCTTAATTTCTCCATGTTACATGGCTCAAGAGATGTTTCAGTAATATGATCTTACCATCATATAGCCTAATGGTAATGGCAATAACTTGTGATGGTTGGGGATCTATGGGATGTCACTGGCCAACAACTACAAAAAAGGTAAAACATTCCTAGCACTGGGCTTTTTTATTTGTTGACCTGTGTTGTCTAGGAGGGGAACTGTCATTCCATTATAGAGCAACTCCACTTTATCCATTTATATAAATACAGAGATACACACAAATATAGGTAAACATCTACAGTAGTAGGTTTCCATATGATTTTGTAAAGATCTTTAATATTTATTACCACTCCCTGTGTTTCCTCCCCTACTCTGTACTCTCATCCTCATCTCAATTTAAATATTCTGGTTCTATTGTTCCCCTTTAACCATTTATAACACTGCATGTTATCATTCTTCCAAATCTCAAGTTGATAACAACTTTATTTTTGATTACTATTGATGCATACATATGTATGTATATATGCATATATTATGTATGTGTGTATGTGAGCACAAATATCTATAAACCAACTGGGTCCATATTTACTGTTTGTATGTAAATGATTTCAAGACTGGCCACTCTGCATTAGAAAATGAATAAGGGGGCTCATCCCTGAGAAGGCTAGTTCTCCTTTCCCAGGAGTCAATAGTTGCCTGTATTTCTTTGTAGGGTGGGACCCCACTAAATGATTGTCTTTGGTGGTAACATATCCATTGATATTGCCATTTTCCAGTCTTCTTTATGCAGCTGTTTCTACCACAAGTATTGAAAATGGGGCACATATATCTGCAGAGTCAAAGCTTATGAATGAGAGAAATCATGTACTGTTTGTTATTCTGGATCTGAGTTATTCCACTCATTAAATTGCTTCTAGTTCCTTCTTTTTAACCTGTGAATTTTACAATTGTTTGTCTTAACATCTGAATAATACTTTACTGTGTAATTTTAATACTTGTAACTTACATAGTCAGAGGCTTTTCTCTGTCCCGCCCAGATCTGTGTCCATTTCCAAATAATCACTCAGAGGCTTATATTACTTACAAATGTTTGGCCACTGGCTCAGACTTATTGCTAGCTAGCTCTTATAAATTAACCCATTATTATTAATCTATGCATTGCCATATGTACTCTGGCATCTTGCTCCTTGGGTGGCTCGTGGAGTCTCTCCAACTCTGCTTGGATTTCCTACCTGACCCTATCCTGCCTTGTCATAGCCCAAAGCAGCTTTATTTATCAACCAATGACAGCAACACATATTTACAACAGAAAGGCATCCCACATCACCTTCTTCATTGATGGACATCTAAACTGTTTTCTGGATAGTGTGAATACCACAGTAATGAACATAGGTGAGAGGACAATACTAGAGTAGGAAATGAAAGAATTTTCTCTCTGTGTGCCCATATGTGGCATAGCTGGATCATGTTATAGGTCTGTCTCCAGTTTGGAAATCCACACTGATTTCCACAGTAGCTGCACGAATTTGCAGTCCTACCAGCAATGAACAAATGGTCCTCTTTGCACACATCCCTGCCAGCATTTGTTGGCATTTGATTTTTTTTAACTTAACCAATCCGACTGGAGTAAGGTGAATTCAGAAAGCTAAAGGTATTGGATATTTCTATGAATGCTTCTCAGATGTCTGCATTTTATCTTTTGAGAGCTCTGTATAGAGTCCCATGGCCCAATTGCTGTTTGAGATTTTGTCCTCTTTGTGTTGAGTTTTTTAGTTCATTGCATATTCTAGATACTGTCCTTCTACCCAATGTATATCTGGTGAAATGTTTTAATTCTCTTTACTTTGCTGTTTAGAAGCCTTTTAGTTTCAAGAGGTTGGAATTACTATTACTTGATGGTTCATGCACTATCAGAGTCTTAATCAGAAAGTCCTTTCCTGTGCCAATCAATTCAGGCATATTCCCTACTTCATATCTACCATAGTGAAAGTATCAGGTTTTATGTTGAGGTTCTTAGATCACTTGGAATTGAGATTTTGCATGTTGAGCAATAATTATTCAATTTATTCCAAATATCTTTATAAATGCAATTATCTTATAAAAGAAAAGTAACTTCCCCAAGATCAAAATAATGAAAGTTTGAATTTGTGGGTTTCAATTCCAGGCAATCTAATTTCCCTGAGAACTAAATTAAAACCATTTTTTTAGATTCTGTTTTCATTTGGTTGGTTAGTTTTGTACTTTTATAATTAATTTTTAAGCATTTTCATGGAATATATTTTTAATCATATTATTTTCCTCTCTGAATTCCTCCTAAGTCCTTCCCATGACACTAAATAACTTGATCAATTCATGAATCATCTGTCTATCTATCTATCTATCTATTGCTATCATTCATCTCTATTTCTCATAAAAAGCAAAAACAAACAAAAATAAAAGCACAAAATATAAAAGAAAAGAGCACACACTAAAAGAATATGAAGTCTGCTTTTGCCATCTTCTATTGGGCATGGGACCTGCCCTCCAGTGTGGTTAATATACCCAATGACACTTCATTAGAGAAAAAATGATATTCCCTTTCCTAGCAAGTATCAGTTACAAGTAACCTCTTGGTTAGGGGCTTGAATTGTTTCCACCTTTGCCTCTCAGTTCTGGGATTTTACCTTGCTTGAGCCTGTGTAGGTCTTACACACATCACAGTCTTTGTGACTTCATATGTGTATCGGTCATATTGAGTTAGGAAGTAGTCATTTCCTGGAAGTGATCCAAGACATCTGGTACTTAGAGTCTTTCTGCCTCCTCATCCACATAGATATTTAAACTTTGAGAGAAGGAATTTGAGCACATTTATGGCTGAGTGCTCTGAAATCAGTCTCCACCCCCCCCGTACATTGTTCAGTTTGAGGTCTTTGTTTTAATTACTACCAAGTACTCAAGTACAAGAAGAAGCTTCTCTGCTGAGGTTTTTACAATTCTCTCATCTATAAATACAGCAGAATGTCATTAGGAGTCATTTCAATGCTATATTCATTTAGGAGAATAATGGCAGTAGGATTTCCCTTTGGCCCATAACCTATATAGTCTCAGGTTCTTGGCCAACTTAGCATTGTTGCAAAATGGGTTCTATTTCATGGAGTGCAACTTAAAACAAATCATAAGGTCATCGGTTACTTCCATAAAATTCGCACCACTATTGCTCCAATTATCTTGCAGGCAGTTCACTACTGTAGGTCAGAGTTTGCAGCTGAGTCATATAGATGATAACTTTCTCCAGTGGGTAGCATGCAAAGTGTTTTCCAGCATGATGAGAGCTAAGCAGTAGAGGTAGGTTGGCACCAGCTTTGATCTCTCAAATGATATAAGTAAGCCGTGTCTCCAGAAATAGGGCCCTAATATCAGGTTATGGAGATTAACCAATAACTTTGGCAATAACCTGTGATATTTGGTCAGGGAATGTAAGTGGAGACTATGCAACTTTTTCCTGAATGCCCTGACCTGAATAATCACCAAAACTATATCACTTCCATCACTGTTTGGCCGGCCGATGGCTCAGGCATATTTCTAACTATCTCTTACATCTTAAATTAACCCATTTCTATTAGTCTATGTATTGCCATGTGGCTGTGGCTTACTGATAAGATTCCGACATCTTTCTCCCTCAGCAGTTACATGATGTCTGCCTGACTCTGCCTTCTTTCCTCCTCTATATCTCTGCTTAGATTTCCCGCCTTGCTATATTCTAACCTGCCATAGGCCAAAACAACTTTTTTATTAACCAGTGAATAAAAAATATTCACAGCATAAAGAGGGGCATCCCACGTCAAGGAAAGGTCATTGAGACTTTTTTGGCCAATGATTAAACAAGTTGTAACAGTCTTGGCACTGGAGGCTTTATTTGGTGGTATAAGATGACTATTTTAGGTATTATCTCTCCCATTATATAGTGACTACATGTAAATACTTTTCATTTATGTACATATTTCTGTAATCTCTATGGCAGTAGATTCCCATATGACTTTTCAGAAGAATATTAGTGTTTCATATGTGCATATGCATTTTTATGAGAGCATGTGTGTACACTTGAGCACTCTGTCATATGTGAAAGCCAGAGGGAAACTTTTGGGAATCATTTCTCTCCTTCCACCAAATTTGTCTCAGGGATAAAACTCAAGTCCTCAAGCTTGGCAGCAAGTGCCATCACCCACTTAACCAGAGTTTCTCTAGAACCTGAATCTGTTGCATGGACACAAATCATAGACCAGGAGTCTCTGGCCTATGGCAGGGCTAGTCTTTAGCCATAGTTGCTGTGGTGTTCAAGGCAGTTGGATCTTGGGTAGCACCACTGTCTCTTGGACTAGGAGCATGTGTAGCAATGGGAGAGATTCTGTGTATACTCAAAAGGTTTCACAAGGAGGGTGGCTGCTCAGGAGGGCAGTGTGAGAATGTCTCCAGAACTGCTGTCAGTTCTCTATGTGATGCAATATTGCAGATTATTCTGCAAAGCATGCCACTGGTAGCCAAAGTAGCACAAAGTGCATGGCTTATCTTGATAGGGCACTGCTTCTTGTTAGGTCCTGGTTGTGTTCAAATGTCTCATGTATTTTCATGTGCATGTGCAGTAATTCTCCATTGATTTATTTATTCATGGTGTTGCTTAAAGTTTCAAGAGATAGTTGATGATTCCCAAACTTGTTAAACATTTAACAATAATTGCCTATATGTTATATTTTAGAGGCAGAAAAGGTGGATTTCATATCTCACCAACTTCTTGCTGATATTTGTTTCTTTAGTTTCTTTTACATCAGATTATCAGAGGAGCTAGACGCTGTGGCTCAGGCTTGTAATATCATCTCTGAGGAGACTACAGCAGGACTGTACAAGTTCTGGAACAACCTATGGCTACAGAGAGCTTTCTCTAAAAAATGAAATGAAAATGGGAAATTATAAATATTGAACCAATAAAGACAAAAGCAAAAGATTTTTTTAATCTGGAACAATTAAATTTATTGTATTTTCTTTTTTATTAAGAATTTTTAATACAATCTTTTCTCATTTTACATAGTTGTATCTGTTCCTACTCCCTCCTCTCCTCCCTCTTCCTCTACCTTCCCCCTACCCCACCTCCCCATCCACTTCTCAGAAAGGGTAAGGTTTCCCATGGAGAGCCAATGAAGTTTGACACTTCACTTTGAGGCAAGACCAAGGCCCTTCCCCCTATATATAGGCTGAGCAAGGTGTCCCTCCAAAAATAATGTGCTCCTACATGACAGTTCAAGTACTAGGGATAAATAACCCTGGTCCAACAGCCTGTGGCCTCAGACTACCCAAGCCTCACAACTGTCCCCCACGTTCTTTGGGCCTAATTTGATCCTACACAGGTTAGCACACTATCAGTCCAGAGTCAGTAAGCTCTCACTAGCTCAGGTCGGCTGTTTCTGTGGGTATCACCATCATGTTTCTTAAAGTAAACCACGTGGAGTAAATAAAATAATAACTATCAAATACATGAAGAAAAACTCATGCAAATATATAACATGTGAAATGATGTTGGAAAAACTACTAAGAATGCTTTTAAAAATGTGAATTGGGGGTAATAAGAACAGAAGACAATGTGTTCTGTTTTAAAAACCTTAAAAATGAGTATTTTCAAAGGAGAATATAAAATGTAAATCTTGTTTAATATATATATATAGTTTCTAAAGGCAATTGAAAATACACAATAACGATAAAATTTCCAAGGCTGCATGGTCTCACATAGATGGAAATCTCACTAATTTATTTAATCAATCAATTATTGGTTGTATACATACCTCAGAAACTCAGAATTTGCATGAGCAAGGTTCTGGATTGGATAACTTCATTAAAGAAATAAACAGACAAATAAATAAAATCATTACTACATTTCCACTGATAAAGTTGGCTGAGAAAAAGGAAAAAAAGACTACAAGTAATCTCATTCGTGCAGAAATAAAAATTCTAACTAAATGCTTAGATCAAAACTATGGGTGATGAAGAAATAAGTGGAAATTATGGTCATGTTTCTATAGAGTAACAAAGAAATCTTGAATTTTTAGAACTCTAACAACATAAACCAGGGTCACCAATCAATAGAAAAAGCAATATTGCTGTTGAAAATGTACACAAAAAGTGATTTGAGACCATTTCAGATAAAATTGCCAGTAACATGGCAATAGAAGTCAAGCACTTACATGTAAGAGAGATTGTCAAAAATCACTTAACAAGCTCAATTTTAAATTGTTAAAAACAAAACTCTTTCTATTGAAGACAGGAATGGGGCAAAAATACTGTTTTTTCTTCTCCTGATTATTCTATGTTCTTAAGGGGTTTTAGAAAAATACATTGGAACAAGATAACAAGGTAAACATGCTTATTTTAAATCTATAAATACATAATAATGCATAGGGAAAATTGACATATAAAATATTTTAACAGAGTGGGTTACAGATAATTTACTAAATGGCAATCATACAAGTCATTATTTTGGATGAGTACCAATGTATATTCAAAAAATTTAAGTATATAAATAAAATAAATGCATTATTAACAAATAATAAAATAAATTAGAAAACTTTTGAGAACTTCAAGATGCTCCACTTCACTAATAGTACGAAAATCTAAATTGGAGTGACAATCACTTCATTCATATTAGAGAAATTAAGTCAAGTCATAATACCTGCTGCTTATCATGACTCTCAAACTTTGCTGGTAGAAGAATAAATTGCTAAAAAATGTTTTGAAAAATTAATTGATCTTCATTTAAGCAATACATCATCTGAGACTCTATGCAAAGTTTTAAAACACATAAGGTTATTTTTCATAAGTGTAGATATTTGTACATGTTTCTGAAGAATGAGACAAGTGACTCCCCATCAAACAGGAAATAGATTAATAAGTGTTGTTACACACATGATATATATTCATGCTACGATATAGCTGTTTTATATATTATCAGATATTTTTTTAAATGGAGAATAAATTCTTTAATTTAATCTAAATATATGAAGCTAATCACTTACCAAAACATAGCCTTAGTTAATAAACTAAATGAAAAATACATTTTAAATACATTAATTAATCTACTTATTTTTCATTTTATAAAAAACAGAAGATGTAAAAATTGACGGATTTTAAAAACCAATTTTGTAGACTATGATAATCTTAGAAAGTGAAGTATTAAAGGATGTATTAAAGATGCATGGAGAAACAAAATAAATTGATACAAATATATGGTAGGTAGGCAGGCAAACTGATAGATGTTCATTTATTCATTTATTTTAACATTGGCAGTGCTGTACTGTATATATTTTCATAATTTTAACCTTTGTTTTTCTCATTTCCATCCCTCTTCCACTGAAAATCTTCTTCCCAAGAAGTTTCCCTTCAACTTACATGTCTTTTATCCTATATATGATTGACTGGATTTGATTATGGTTTCTTGTATGTTCATGCTTTGAAGGTTAATTACTAAAGAATGAGCTACTTTTTGGTAAGTACGTCACTGAATAAAATGGCATGCCCTTGCCCCGGCAATCATTAACTGTTGACAGCTAATGATCCCTCAAGAAGGGATCTCATATGCCCGTCCCCTTAGCACAACCCACGATGAAATGTTGACAGGCCCAGTGTAGTGGATTGTTGTGCAATTGACCAGCACTGCATTGAATTCATGTGCATGTAATGTCTATGAGACATTTATTGTGGCATAACATCTTGTCCTCCAGTTCTTATATTCTTGCCACTCCCTCTTCCCAGACCTTTAGAGGGGGATGTATTGTTCTCACACTTAGGATCATGCACTCTGCCCTTAATTGCTGTTGGCACTTTGATCAGTTATCAACTTCTCCATTAACAATTCTCGGCAGAAAGAAGCTTCTCCGTCAACGGATGCGAGAAACACTAATCATGAATACAGAACAGGTATTAGAAGGTAGGTTAGCACATTCATTTAGCAAAATAATAGTAGTAGGTTCCTCTTTAAAGCCTATGGTGTCCTCAGACACTGACTCTCGAACAGATTTACAATATCAGACATGAGCCCCCCCAACGTGGAACCAGCTGCATCAGATGAAAAGGGGGACATAACAACAGACATGGAGGAAATACAGAGAATCATCAGGTCATATTTCAAAAACTTGTACTCCACAAAATTGAAAAACTTAAAGGAGATGGACAACTTTCTGGATAAATATCACTTGCCAAACTTATATCAAGACTAGATAAGCAAATTAAACAGACCTATAACTGCTGAAGAAACAGAACAACAGTCATCAAAAGTCTCCCAACCAAAAAAAAAAACAGCCCATGGCCAGATGGTTTCAGCTCAGAATTTTACAAGGCAGCCTCACATCCAATCGGAGAGCAGTGTTTCCCATCATCATAATCATGCCACTATTGCAACATCAGGCACAACTTTATTTCCTCCTCGGTGTTAGGAATGAATTCCATGGCTTTGTTTGTTTGCTCTACCACTCTAGCCTATAGGAGGATATTTGTTTCATTTGCTTGTGTTTTTAGCGATGAGAATTTTACTTGCTGTCCAGGCTGGACTTCTGTACTCCAGCTATCCCCTTGTTAAGATTTAGGATAAGGTAGGACCCCATGATGCTTGGATATTTACAAGGATATTTAATGTGGAAAATTAGGTATTATTGTGAAGAATGTTTTTCTAGGATATGTTGTGAACAAACTGGAGACATGTAAAAGACAGTTGGTACAATGCAAGGGAAGTTCTGAAGACTTGAGAACTAGTATCTCTGATGTCTAAGTGCAGAGAAAAAAGATAGAGGGAGAGAGAGAGGGAGAGATTCACCTCCCTCCTGCCTTTTTGTTTTATCCAAGTTCCTGAAGGATTAGAAGCTGACCACTTACTTTAGTGAGAATGAGGTTTATCTCGGTCTATTAGTTCAAATAGTAATCTCTTCCACAAGATTCATTCACATAGACACATTCAGAAGTAATACTTATCATCTATAAAGGCATTCCTCAGTTAAGCTGAGTTGAAAACATAAATTAACCATTGCAATATGAGAGATGTGAAAATAAAACCATAATAAAAAATCCATATATATGATGCTGAAGGAGAGGCATGGATCATTACAAATGCTGATTATTTTCAGAGTAGGAATTTGACCGAATTCAACTTTCTTCTTTGTGTCATTAAACAGTTTTTTTTTTATTTTTACAGTGTGTGTTTGTGTGTATATATGAATGTATATGCACATATATTTTCAGGCATAATCAGAAGAACCCACAGCTGTTTATGTGAAAGTGGAAGAACAACAAGCATCAGCAAACAATGCTGATGAGAAGTCTGGATGGCATTGAACCTTAAACATCACATAAAGAAGAACGCATTATCATTAAGCATCATTTGTAGCTGAACTTCTGAACATCATTCTGCAGAGAAAGATAAGTTGCTCAAATTCACAAAAGCCTGTCACTTACTGATATGGCTTTTTACTTACATTACTCCCTATTGATATACTCTCTAGTAATATATATGTTATATTACTATATATTATATATATTATATTTTTCTATATTAGTCTCTAGTAACATATATATATATATCATATTACTCTCTAGTAATATATATGTCTGGATATTTGACCAGACTAACACATATACACAAACACACACACAGACACACATACACACACAGACACACACACACAGACACACACATACAGACACACACACACCATTTCTTAGAAGGTAGAGAAGAAATACACATGCTGAGATTAGAGCTTTATAATGGTAAATAGTGTAACCTGAAGCTACTAGTCATTAGCCTCTCTGATCAATATATCAATATTATCCCTGACTTTATCTTCTTTCACACTCTAACACATCCATTTTTCCATCTCTTTTTTAAGTTTGAGTCATGAATGATGATATAAACCTCCTTTTCTGAGCTCTTTCACTTTTTATTACTACGCCCTTACTTTTTATCTGGACTCCTGTTCTTAGATTCTTCAAATTTGTGTAAAGCCTAAAATCTAGACAGTGATATTCTAACAAACCACCCACTGCCAAACTTTGTCCTCTAGGATTCTCAATCTAGAAAAACTGCACCATCTGTTGAGAATGTAAGATATGAAGAATCATTCTTTCCTCAGAGTTTCCTTCCTTTCCCATAATGATAGTTATTTTATTCCTTATTTTTTGAGCCTTTCAGACATGACTACACTGTATTTGTGTTATTCCCATTCCTCATTCATCTACCTCCAATTCATCCCACCTGCACTCTCTCTCAAATTCTTGTGTGTTTCACTTGTAATGTTTATACATTATATATTTATTTAACAATTGTGTGCACACATATGATTTATATATATGCACATATAGATATTCTATTTGGTCCACTTAGTGTTCCTCATATGTACATGCATTTAGAGTTGTCGACATGGGATTGGATAACCTATCAGGGGGAGAGTTACTAGAAAGAAGATTCTTCCTCACTCAGTAGCCATTGACTGTCTGTAGTTCTCCATTTATGATGGGAGCTTATGGACTTTCTCCTATACCCATTGGCATGTCCATTGGTCATTATGAAGCATGGCTTTAAGCAACTACATTGTTGAGATTGCATAGGTACAGTATCCAGGTGATATCTAGAAGATACTATATTGGAATAGGTATCCTGGTCTTCTGGATCTTACAATCTTTCTTCCTTTTCAATGGTTGATGTTCCATAGCATATGTAACAGTTCAGACTTGGTGTCCACAGTCACTAATTATCCAAATTTTCACTAGTATGTCTCTGTTTAGTAGCTTCCATTTGCTGCAGAAAGAAATTTCTCCAGTGAGAAGTGGGAGCAACACTTACCTGTGGATATAAGGATGGGTATTTAAAATACAGTTAGGATCTATATTGATTCAGAAAAATGGAAGTAGCAGGTTCTCCTCTAAGGTTCATTTCCTCACCAGTCATGAATAGGTTTACAATACCAAACATGAGTTTCCTCCTATTGAATGGGCCTTAACTCCACTTGTATAGCTGTACATTATTCCCCAGATTAAAGTGCCCCTCCTCCACTATTAGAGATAGCTTTCAGAGCCATTCATTTTGTCCCATAGGCTTTACAGTTAGCTAGGACTACTTTCTCCTTTGGCAGCTTGTATAAAAACTTCCAATGCTATGAAAGCCTGTTCTCAGGAAGAGGTTTCCAAGGTTAGATACACCTTGATTCCTGCAAGTTCTGTGTCCAAACAGTATTGTCTGAATTTCAAGTTCTGAAAGGAAACCACCACAGCTAATGTTCTAGATTGTTTCCTGTGTCTCTTTGATCCGTCTGACGAATTTTCCTTCATGGCACTGAGGTATTTGTTACATAGACTATGGCTCTTGAACAAACATTTTCTCTCTTTCTGTTTTCTTTTATTGAAAATGGTTTCTTTTATGATACAACATATTCTATGATTTCCCATCCCTCTACTCCTCCCAGTTCCTCTCAACATTCCCTCCCCTCCAAATCCATTCCCTTACTGCCTCTCATTAGAAAAGAATAAGCTTCAATAACAAGGACAGAGATGAGGTCAGCTTCATAGCTGAAGAGAGTTATTCTCATTCACTGACCTTTACCATGGGGCTTGGGATATGGTGACGAGGACACATCTGTAGAGTCTCCACAGTCCTGTATTTTTTACTGTCAAAAAGAAAAGAAAAGAAAATTAGGCTTATAAAATGTAACAATGAAACATAACAAAATAAAATATAAGATAAAACAAAAAAATCACATTGAAGCTGGAAAAGGCAAACCAACAGAAGGAAAACAACACCAAGAGAAAGTACAAGAATCAGAAACATAGTCATTTGCACACCCAGAAGTTTTATAAAAAATACTAAGCTGAAAGTTATAATCTATATCCAGAAGACCTGGTGCAGACAGACCCCTGCTGGCCCTGTCCTTGCTGCTTCAGTTTTTGTGATTTCATATGAGCCTTGAGCAGTTGATTCAAAGGGACTGTTCTGGTGTCCTCTGTCCTCTTTGACTCTTACATTTTTTGGTATCTGTCTTTAATCCCATAACTTGGGAGAAAAAGACAAGCAGATATCTGTGAGTTTGAAGCTACTCTGGCCTACATAGTGAGTTCGACACAGCCAAAACTACATAGTGAGACAATGTCTTAAAAAAAGAGAGCTTTGGAAGGAACATTTTCAACACATGTGGATCAGTAAACATATGTACAGTAAGTTAAAAAGCTCAAATAAAAGAAAACAAAAGACTCAATAAAAAATGGTTATAGATCTGAACTGAGAACTATTTTTAAACATAAAGCAAAGAAAACCAGCCTACAAACCACAATTCCAGAGAACTTAGACAACAATGGGGACACTAAGAGAGACTTACATAGATCTAATCTATATGGGAAATAGAAAAAGACAAGATCTGAGTAAATTGGGAGCATGGGAACCTTGGGAGAGCGTTTGAGGTAGGAGGGGAGAAGCAGGGAGGGGAGCAGAGAAAAATGTAGAGTTCAATAAAAATNGAGAACTTAGACAACAATGGGGACACTAAGAGAGACTTACATAGATCTAATCTATATGGGAAATAGAAAAAGACAAGATCTGAGTAAATTGGGAGCATGGGAACCTTGGGAGAGCGTTTGAGGTAGGAGGGGAGAAGCAGGGAGGGGAGCAGAGAAAAATGTAGAGTTCAATAAAAATCAATTAAAAAAAGAACTCTTAAAAGAAGAAATAAAAAATGGCCAGAAATGTCTTAAAAGGTGTTCAGTGTTCTTAACAACCAGGCACATGTAAAGTATAACTACTTTGAGATTTTATCTTACCCCAGTCAACAAAACTTAAGTTCAAGAAATCAAGTGACAAAGATGCTGGTGATGATATGGGGAAATGGGAGCCCTCATTCACTACTGGTAGGATTGCAGTCTGATGGAGCCATTATGGAAATCGGCATGAAGAATTCTCCAAAAGCTAAAAGCATACCTACCACATGACCCATGTACATCACTCTTCAGCATATACTCAAATAATACAATATCCTGATACAGAGATTCTTGGCTCAGTGATGCCCACGGTCATCAAGTCACTCAGGCCAATGAAGTTGTGGGCCATGGAGGCCTGGCTACTGCTCAAGCTAGTAGCAGACTTTGGTATATATGTTACAAGTTTTGCAAGTATGCAGAATGTAGGATTTGTAGGTTCATGGCTGCTTCCACACACACTTCAAAGAAAAGCCAAGAAGACCAAGAATTATAATGTATTCTACAGGCTCATTCATGAAGCTACGAAAGTAAGGAATATGATATGTGGGAGCCATCCAGGATGATGAAGACTTTAAGAACATGAAACAACTACAGAGAAGAGCTCAAAGAAGAAAAAGCAAAGGCGTGTGACTTGTAGACAGCAAGGCATTCGGGTGAGTATCCCAAAGCCTATGGAGGCACATCATGCCAAAATGTGTCATAGATAGGCCATGCAGCTACAAGAATCAATGTTTGTCTTGGTTTTGTTCTTGTTTTTAGTCTCATTCTCCATTAAGTTTCCCTACTTCCCCCTTTTGGAATGGGAATGTTCATTGTAGTCCCTTTATCTTAGAAATATAACTTCCTTTTTTTAAAGACTTTAGAAGTCTGTCTGTATTTTGTCTCAAAAGAAACATTGGAGTTTGACTTTTAAATAATCCTAGTGCTGCCGTGTAAAAACCTTTTAGACACTTGGAAATAAAATCAATAAATTTTGAATTATGAGATGAGCATGAGCCTTTGGATGCAGAGTAGAATATTATCATTGCAATATTAAATTTCTCCTGTAAGCTCATGTGCGGATGGTTTTGGTGCAAGTTGGTGGTGCCATTTTGTAAGGCAGGAGAAGCATTAGCAGGTGCACCTTCGTTAAGTTACTAGGGGTGTACTCTTAAGGAGACATTTTGTGTTCTGGACCCCTTCCAACCAATCTCTGCTTCCTGAGTATGAACATTTGCTCTACTCAAACTTAGACCATGATATTCTGCCTCAACACAACTCACACTGACCACTCAGTGAAACAACTAAAATGAACCAAGACATTAACCTTTAGTGTTTGTCTAGCATTTGGAATGAGAAGCTCATTTAGGGGGTAGTCAGTTATACACACTATTGGAATGCCTTAATTCAAAAAGGAAAAAAACATTTTGTGCAAATTAGCATTTATATAAAGCAAAACACACTGAGCTAATTGTTTTTTTTCCAATTTTAATCAGCAAATGAATGAAGCTTAATAAGGATCCTCATGTATAAGAACTATAAATAACACATTTCTATGATGATACATATTTTCCTCAAGATTAATTTAAATGTCAACAAATTTATGTATATACAAATAAATTGACAGAGATTTAACATAATAACTTGGAAGACATCAGACGAAATTTACTAGGTTCATTAACTTAGGGAATTAAATTTCGGAAATCTGTATTTCCTAGTAATAGGTTCTAGGAGTAATATTTAGCAGCCTATCTAATGTGTGCTTCTTATCAAGCAAATTGACATTAGAGATCAGAATAAGCAAATAATATGGGTAGGGATTTTTGTTTGCTTGTCCCTGTTGTTTTCGGTTGTTGGTTTTTTTGCAGATTCACCGAATGTTTACATTCTAATATTTCAGAAAAATATAGTGCCCTACAGAACAAGAGCACTGTGTTCCTTCAGTCTCATAGAGATGCAGACACTTACCCAGTTATACTATTGCTATTTTTGATTCAACGGCTGTGTCTGGATTTGTTGGATTGCTGCCAGATTGCACTACTTATCACAAAGGTATAAATATTTATATACTATCAGTTTCTCGTATAAGAACATGCAAAATTCTTTGGGCATTTTCCTTTAGCTGCCTAGCTTGTGACGGAGGCAATAAATGTAGAGGAAATTATTCAGTGTTATATTTTCTCAGAGGAGCCTGATGTATAGTAAAATAACTGAAATATGATGAAGTTATGGGCAAGCCAAAGTCCTAGCTAAGACATAAAAATGGGTGGTAATGGAGTTGCAAGGGTCCAAATTTGTTGTAATGCCGGGAGAGCACCAGTATGGAGAGCAGTCCTCCAGCTATCGTTTCCTCAGAGGAAGTTGTTGACCAGACTGAGCAATGAAGTCTGGAGTGGTGTCTGGATGTTTGTAAGAATTTCTTGTTTTTGCTTACTCTTTGTGCATCGATTGGCAGAAGAGTCCAGGACAAATGCCTGTGAAAGTAAATCTAAAGTTATCAAAAAGGATCATGTACTGGCTGCAGCAAAGCTAATTCTGAAGAAGAGCAGAGGTTAGAAGTCAACGCATGTTCAAGAATTATATGATGTGTTAATTTAAGTGGTAACAGGTCATTAAGACATTTTTGTATGTGTCAGTTTATATGGTGGATTATTAAAACATTGACTATATGAGCAATGCATGAATTTTACTTCTAGGAATTATTTTTTTTTTCATTTTAAGTGACTTCTCAATTTTTTTCTTTGTCTATTATTGTGCTTAGTATATTAAAAATGAAATCATACTGTACTTATAGCTTCAAGAGATATACTTTTAGACTTAA
>LOJH01017366.1:0-11748 GCA_001685095.1 Ellobius talpinus
CTGAGTAAATTGGGAGCATGGGGACCTTGGGGGAGGGTTGAAGGGTTGAGGGGAGAGGCAGGGAGAGGAGCCAAGAAAAATGTAGAGGTCAATAAAAATCAATAAAAAAAATAAAACACTGCTTTGCCAATCACTTAGGCGTGTTGCTAGCTAGCTCTTATATCTTAAATTAACCCATTTCTATTAATCTGTGCAGTGGCTCCACAGCATTTCCCTGACTCTGCCTATTCTTGCATCCTCTATTTGCTTTCTGATTGAATTTCAGGCCTTCTCGGTGGGAGAGAATTTATGGCCAAAAGCCCATGGCTACGGAATCCATGGGGCCTAGTGGGAGACTGACTACTATTGTTTTGCCAAATGGTCATGTTGTCAACTGCCTCCTAAGCATGTGTATTTTTACCCAGAGGTCTATGCTGCTCTTACCCTTGGTCAGAAAAGCTTCTTTTTGCAATGAACAGCAGTTAATACAGAAGTTTATACCTGGTCAAAGTACCAAAAATAAATGACTGTGGTGTGTTCAGCTCTACATGGGGCATCTGTATCACACACACACACACACACGCACGCACGCACGCACACACGCATGCAACTCAGGTAACTTTGTGGAAAGGAGGGGCAGAAAGAAGCAAGAGCTGCCAAATGGGAAGGGGTACTGTGAAATGCTGTTTTCTGGAAATAACATGTCCATTACATTCATGAGCTCACAGCAGCTTCAGTTACCTGTACAAGACTGAGACAATCAAATTCCTGCATAAATGGAGGAGGGGCTCTCAAAGTTGGTTGGTTGTCATGCTCCAGTGAATCACACACAGACACACACACACACACACACACACACACACACACACCACAGAAACATGTGTAGGAAGCATTAACTGGATTCAGCAGATTATTTTTTAGGAAGAAGAAGAGGAAGAAGACATGAAATTAGAGGGGGATGTTTGGGAAGGATCCAGAAGAGAACTGGAGGAAGAGGTAGGAATGGACTTGATCAAAATCCATTGTATGATGTACAGAACTCTCAAAGAATAAACTTTTTAAATTACTTTGAAAATGAATGCAAGTATGTATAATCACATACACACAGCATTACCATCGTGAAATTCTCGTCTTGGTGTCTATAAACATAGATCTTTTTCAGTAGCCTAAATTCCCCAAGTCAAAAACCATACTTGTCTCAATATTTATGCCTAAATATGAGTTTTATTTCTGCATAGGAAAAGTTCCTAAAATTTGTTTTTCGAGCATCTTTGTTTTTACTGGCTTTTTCTCCTTTGTATTAATTTTAGAATAATCATAGAAATCCCCATAAATTGTTCCATTAGAATTTTGACTCAAAATGCACTTCCTTTACCAGGTAGTAGTTGAAGACTTGATACAATTACACTATTGGGCCGTCTTACAGAAAAACAAAATATACATCTTGATCTACTCAGGAACAATTTGTCCTTTGATACATTCAGTAATGCTTTCTGTAAGGACTTGTACATTGTTCATTCATGAATAACTTTGGTATTTGCTGCTCTGTGAGTGATGCTTTCCATTCTATATTGATTATTGCTACTGTAAGAAAGCCTGTTGATTTTATACATCAGCAAATATGCTGCATTCCCCTTTGACTTGTACTTATTTGCTTTGAAATGCTTTTGAATTTTCTATGTAGATAATAATATATCTGTAGACAGTGACAGTTTATATTTTCATTTCAATTTTTATATCTTATATTTTCCATGTCTTACTTACATGGCCTCTACATCAGCTCCTACCTCCAGGTTCCTGACTTGTTTGAATTCCTGTCCTGACTGTTCATCACTGTTTTGGTGATGAACAGTGATGTAGAAGTGTGAGCAAATAAACCCTTTCCTCCCCAAGTTGTTTTGGTCCTGGTGTTTCCATACAGCAATAGTAACCGTGACTAAGACAGCCCCTATTGCTGAAGAAAGCACCTACACAAATCATTGAGCACGGAAAAGTCAAGCCAGTGCCTACCTAAAGTTTTTATCCCTACAGACTAGTGTTCATGGTATTGGAAGGTACTCTGTGTGCTACCAAAGGAGAAAGGCAAAACACCAACCAGGGTATAAACTCTTCGATCTACTATGATAACCTGCCAGCAAGATAGGCTTGTGCAACTGCAGCACAATGCTTGTAGGAGGAACCAACCAATATCAAATTGGATTTAAGGTTCATTTTATGAGCTAGAACTCATCCCTGACACTAACCAAGTGGCCAAGAACTAACTTGAGATCAAATAGGCCAGGGACATAGGGAAAAACCAAACTCTAGTGTCCTGCCAAAGTAATGAAAAAATAAATTGACAATGTTCTGCTATGCCCAGTGTCTTGCTCAGCCCTGATCAGAGAAGCTTCCTCCTTCAGTAGATGGGAACAAATACACCGTGCAGAGAAACCTTGGAACCTTCAGTCTTAAATAGGATGTCTCCATCAAATCTGTCCCCTCGGAGCTCAAGGAACCGTACAAAAGAGGAGGCAGAGAAAGTCTAAGAAACATAAGGGATGGAGGATAACTAGGCAGCAAAGTCTTCCAGTTCCTGCAGGACCAATACACGGATGAGCTTACAGCGACTGCCGCAGCATGCACAGGGCCCACCCGGGTCTGCACCAGCTGGGACCCCAGAACTGAGAGGAGAATTGGACACAAGCCCTTAGCCCTAACTCAGAATCTATCTCCAGCTGATAACCACTCCCAAATGAACAACTGGTTTTCTCTGACAGTCCCAGTAAGGATACAAAACATTTTTAAGGCCCCGTGCCTAACACAAAATGAGCTCAATGGCATCTTTGGAGGTTCCTTGTCTCAAAATGTTTCGTCAAGGCAGTTTTCTTTTTTTACCTAACAGAGCTTTTGATTAGCTATTATGGCTTTTGATTTTGTATATCTATAGGATTCCTGTGTGTACAAATGTGTGTCTCTGCATCTATGTGTGTTTCTTGTGCTTTTTCTTTGGCTCTTTTTCTTCTCTTCTGCTTGTTTATCTGTTTTTGTTTTATCTTTTTTATTTCATCACTATCCTTTAGAAGCCTATTATTTTTTAAGGAGAGACAGAAAAGGTGGGGATCTGGGTGGGGAAAAGAGAGGCGTTGGGGGAGGAAAAGCATAATCAGAGTATGTTGTGTGGAAAAATCTATTTTCAATAAAAAAATGGGGGAGTAACCAAGACAACCACAAAGAACATTTTTAATGAGACAGTATCCCAGCTCAGCTCATGATGAAAGAAAGCATTAATTAACAGATTAATGAAATTGAATTGGTATTTGCTATCTAATCAACGTGGAAGGCGGAATATATACATCCCTATAAGAAAGGGTCAGTGTTTGGTTTGGTTTGGATATATACATCCCTTTATAAGAAAGGGTCAGTGTTTGATTTGGTTTGGCTTGGTTTGGTTTGGCTTGGCTTGGTTTGGTTTGGTTTGGTTTGGTTTGGTTTGATTTGGTTTGGTTTGGTTTGGTTTGGTTTTCGAGGCTCGGAAATGGAAGAAAGTAAGTCCACAAGCAGACTGGATGCTCCCTTCTCCCCACCCACCTCACAGCATTGAATGCAACCACATCTCTGAATCACGCCTCACTTCTCTCTCGCTGCTATCCAGATCAAAAACCACCTTTATGAGGTGATCTGAAAGAAACACAGCTGAAACATTCCTTGTGAAGTACATCCAGATGACTTGTGTTGACGCGAACGTGCCTTCTCCTCTCACGGAGTGGAGCTGTAAGAAGAGCTCACTCCAACCCTCAGGAGAATTTCTGTCCCTTGGAGCACATGGAAGGCATCAAACCTTCGTGATCTGAACCCAAGGAAAAGGGGGGAACCCACTGTACTAGGGGAGCGCTCCTGCCCGCGGTCCTTAGATCGTTTCCATACCAGCCTTTTCGTGACCTTCCGTAGAGCTCCCTTTTTTTTCTGCCACTTCCGTCCTCCGAGTCCGGTGAGACAGGATACTGGATATCCTCCATCATCCAGCCTCAGATGGCACTCACCCGAAACAAACCTGGAACCTAACAAGACCCCTGGCTTCCGACCTCTTCCCTTTATCACGAGGTAGTGCCCCTACTGTAAAGTCGGTGGCCGCCTGCTTCAGAAGGATTTGCTTCACCTGCTTTGCCATGCTCATGTGTCTGTCTGGGCCTCTGACCGTGGGCTGTTGGAGAACCAAGGGCCGGTCACCTGCTTAGCAGGATGACTGCCGTGAGATAACTATGGAAAATCGCTTAGTCGTCTGTGTTCGGAAGGGTGTAAGATGCCTCAACCACTGTTTGGTTGCAAGTTTCTCATCAGAGCTTCAGTTGCCTTTTAGGCAATGGAGCCAATGTATCTTTTTATGAAGGTAAACCTTGAGATGGGAATTCCTCAATAGAAACTTTCTCCCCATCAAACATAGGGATCATCCTTATTATAATAAGGCTGGAAAATCCCTTTTGTATTAAACAGACTCATGACGCATATACCCACCAACCCTCCTAGAATGAATAAAACATGACTCCCAGATGTGCAAAGAAAGCATGTGTATCTGAACCAGGGCCAAGAGCTGAGATCTGGATAGTTTTCTCCCGTGTGACTTCTAAACTAACCCACACGGCACCTCTAAAGGGCAAGAGACATGTCTAATCCAACAATAGTCTCCGGGCTGTGGGTATAGTTCAGCGGTGCTGCATTTGGGACCTGGCTTTAATCTCCAGAACCCACTAATATTTTTCATGTAGTAAATAAGTGATTCCTACATGGACCAGTTCCATCCATAGGTTCTTCTGGAACCTTGTGGAACCCTGCTGTGAAAAAGACTTCTGGCCCTCAAAGAGACACAATGAGATGATCAGTTTAGCTCAGCACCTTGGGGAAGCATTTTACTCCCATAAGTCTCAGGGTTTCTGTCTATAATATGATGGCAGGGGACTAGCTGATGTCTAACGTCATCTTACACATTTTAAATCTCAATTCTGAAATCGCGTGGGGCTAGCTGATGTCTAATGTCAGCTTACATATTTTAAATCTGGATACTGAAAATCAAATCAAGCACACTTTCTTCAGGCCGGCAGAGAACATTCCCTCTGTGAAAGCTTCTTGGTCAAGGGCAAGAAAACGTGTCTTGGCAGTTAACCACAAGTAAGGTGGTTTAATGGAAACCACCTAGAGGAAGGCTCCACTCCGTTCCCTTGATTTTATTACACTCTGTGTTTAGGGAAACTAGAAAGAAATAGGAAATACGTCTATGGAATGGGGACACATTCAGAATTTTAATGTGTTTAATGTATACATATATGTATGAATATACATATCCACATATATCCGTATATATCCCAGTCTTCAACAAAGAACACTGAGGTTTAAAACAATGGTTTTAGATGACTGAGATCCCTCAGATGTCAAGGGAAGATCTCGTATTACACACAAATAACTTATTTAAATTAAGAAGGTCTGTAATCAGGACGCAAGATGGATAAAAGCACTTGTCATGCAAACTTGATGACCAGAGCTTGGTCCTCAGAACCCAGAACTGAGAACCTATGGTGGGAGGAATGAACTTGTACTCTGACCTCCAAATGCACGTACGCACTCACACAAACTCGATAATAATAAAGGAATTTATAAAGTTTCATTTTATAAATGAAAGTTTGTGGTTAATTAAGCTAAGTTGAAATAGCAATAAGGTTTTGTAGAACTAACACACACACACATACACACACGTAAATTGACTGAATTCACCTGAATAAAATTCCAGATAGTGCCCTCTTGTGGAAAAAGCATGCAATTGTTGAATGGCAGTTTTGTCAGAGTACTGGGCAAAGGGTGGCAGCCATTTATTAAGCATTTTTCACATTTCAAGGATTGCCCTAGATTTGTTTCACATGTCAATAAGATTTCTAAAAACCTATTTTTTAAAAAAATATTCTAATACAGTGTCTTATGTATCTTAATCTGGCCTCTAAATAACTCCCTATGAAGCTGAAGATGACACGGCCTTTCTGATCTACTAGCGTGGACCAAGTGCTGGGGAGAGCACCACCTTGGCTCTGCACATGGAACCCAGGGCCTCACACATACTCGGCAAGCGCTCTCTAGGGGAGCATCTCCAGCTCTACCATGAATGATGCGGGGAAAGTGGTTTTCAACCGTAGAGAGTCCTGGAAATCTTTTCTTTCAGGTGAATTCACCACTTGCACGAAAGCTTATATAGCTTGCATCTTGGACATTCACCAAAGGCCTGTGCCTTAGGGTTAGTTCCCAGCTTGGCACCCCTGGAGGGTGGGTTGTGGGTCACTGAGAAGGGGAGGCATTCCCTCAAAGGAGGACTGTGGAACTCTGGTGCCTCTGTCTCTTTCTCCTCCCTCCCTCCCTCATTTGCCAGGGGGTAAACGCGAATGTTCTACTCTACGCTCCCACCACAGTGGGCTGCCTACTACAGAACCAAAGCAGTTTTGGACCAAACATTCCTGGACTTTGAGCCAAAAATAAACCTTTTTTCTTCATATGATGATTTATCCCAGTTATCTGTTTTAGCGGACACTACTCTACCGTGTATTTTCCCCCAGCTCTCACTGAAATCGTGGACATGGCTAACCTTGGCCTACCTTCCCACAGCTTCACTGACCTCCTGGGATCCTGAGCTGTGACTCAGAAGCTGCCAGTCGTACTTTAGATCCTGCTCATAGCCCCTAATGTCAGGTTGGCAAGATGAAGAAAGAGACAAGAAAGAAAAACGGCAACACCAAAATTGAGAGGGAGCCAGGTGGTGGTGGCGCATGCCTTTAATCCCAGCACTTGGGAGGCAGAGGCAGGTGGATCTCTTTGAGTTCAAGGCCAGCCTGATCTACAAGTGTTCCAGGACAGGCTCCAAAGCTACACAGAAACCCCGTCTCGGAAAGCAAAAGCAAAAACAAAAACAAAAAAAAAGTGAGAGGGAAGAATGGGAAGGGGAAAAAACAATCCCAGCTCAGTAAACACATTGTAAATAGCCTCAGCCATCCTGGGTCTTTTTATTCAAGTGGTGGTGGTGGTCACGACTTGCGAGACATTTCATGAACAAGAACCACCTGCTTGTAACACTACATGTGTATCTTCATTACAGATTATACTCCAGGTCTCTCATGACCCAGGTATTAACTTACAGTAGGTTTCTCTACCACATGGTAAAACTGGAGCTCAGTTCCCAAGCATGTTTCCAAATGGTGTTGAGCCCGCATACCTGGGGCCGAGGAGATACGCGTCTAACCATTCTGATTCAGAGTGCTCAGTCCCTCCCTTTCAGAACCCACGCTTCGGCCTCTTTAGGGAAGCCATCCCTTCACGAAAGGCTGCACACTCAACTCATTTGCTGCTTAGTTCCAAGTTCTCACACGGGAACCAGGCTCAGTATGCTGAGATCCTCTAGCTGGTTCTCAACGTGTGGGTCATGACCCCTTTGGGGGCACCAAATGACCCTTTCACAGCAGTCCCTGTATATCAGATATCCTGCACATCAGATCTTTGCATTATGATGCACACCAGTAATTGCAGTTGTGAAGCCATAATGAAATAGTTTTATAGTTGGGGGGTCAGCACAACATGAAGAACTGTAGTAAGCGGTCCCAGCATGAGGAAGATTGAGAACCCCTAGCATATATTCAGTGTCTCATTACATTTCATATTTGTGTAGAGTGATTTGCTCATGTTCACCCTCTCATTCTGTTCTGTCTCTCTCCCTCCAACTTCTTAAAGGAATGCCAAGATTTCAGCTCATATAGAAACCTCCAAATTTTTACAATTTGAAACTTGAAAGGTAAGACAAAATAAAATAAAACTGTGTGTGAACCCCTGCCTATACTGAATGAAATAGGTTTTCTGCCCAGATGAATGTTGGATCACAGACCTCCGTTTCTGCCATTGGGGCCTTTGTGGACTGATGTTCAAGCTACGGCTGGAACCTGTCCGTCTTCTATGACTCGAGGCTCATAAGGAAGAAATTCCAGAAGAAACTGCTCGGGGCTTCTGAAATCCTTCACGTCATTGTACACATCCTCTCCATGTAAACAGCCTATCGTCTTCTGCATGAATTTCTCATGCTTGATGTGTCCGTGACATTTGATATTCCCATCAGTTCCGAAAAACATGAGCTTACAATGTCATAACACATTTCTTTATTCTCTCAGGAACCACTCATAGCTATATATTTTTCTCTGTGTTCAAAAAACAATCTGACCGTCAAGAAAATCTATAGCAGTACTATGGATAAAGTTATGGTAGCTCTAATGGGGACTGTGAAAACTCCTGGAGGATCAGGATATTCACTTGTGTACATTTGGACTTGGGTCTGAGAAGGGAATTCCATCATTAAAGTTCTCCCTTCTCATCTCTTCCTAATCTAACTACTGAAGAGGAAGATTAGCAGCTGACCATTCCTGGGGACCATGAGCCCATCATTCACCCACAGTCATCCCACATCATCCCACAGTCCATCTGTTGTACAGGTTGGTAATGTATGTGCAGATAAGTACAAAGTAATTTAGGCATGCTCTGAACCTACGACGCTTGAAAATGTAAATCTCTGCCACTCTCTGGGCCTACAACAGGTTTACTTCTAATTGCCTCCTTAAGCCTTGCCCTCAGCCCAGACATTCTTTTCCAGTTGGTTGGCAGGTTGATTGGTTGGGTTTTTCAAAACCAGCATACAAAGTAATTGGGTTTTATTGTGGCATTTTCTTACGTACTTTATTTTTGCCAATCCCCACTCCCCTCCTGTCCTTCCCTGTCCTCTTGCATTTCTCCTGTTGGCCCCTTTCCTTCCCCAGCAGCAGCCTCTCTCTGCTTTTGTCCTGCACCTATTTTATCTCCCTCTTTCTCCTCCAAAGACCTCTTCTCTCTTTCTCATGATCTTCTTCCTAATTTGATGAACCATGTCCCCCAATACACACATATAAACAGACATATATATACATATAAATTAAAATCTAGGATCTGCATATGACAAAAACATGCAGTATTTATCTTTCTGAGTCAGGTTATATTGCTTAATAAAATAATTTCCAGTTCCACCCACTTTCCTGCAAATGTTATGATTTCATTTTCCATTATGACAGTCCAAACGGTTTTGACTGCAGAACTTCCAAAATTGATACAGAGTAAAAAATAAAATGTCTTCAGATCATACAATGGAGGGGGGAAGTATGGGAAAAGGGGAAGCTTCTAGAAGGAATAGCTGAGGAGAAAATGTCTCTAAGAAAGGTCCTCTGTGAAGCTCCAACAGGAAATTAGGCTAAAGCTCCCTGGGCAGACAGGAATAAAGGTTAAGCAGGCATGATTCAGCATGCCTCAGGCAACTGGAATAACAAGAGACCTATGATCACATACATCATCATATGTATACATATGAGCTAGACACAGGCCAGTTTCGTCTACAGCTTATAGTTTCAGCAGCTGGGCAGTTTCCTTGTGGAAGCTTTGCTCCTTAAAATTGGGTCTCTTTAAAAGATGAATGGAATGAGGGCTTTCCTAGATTTGGGGTAATCCTCAAACGTCTTGAGGTAGAACCTAAAAAGACAAGAAAGGAAGGAATGATTACAAACAGTAGTTGTGAACAACTGAACTTCACAAGCCAACCCGGTTATTCAGCACCTGACCCTTCCTGGGGCACATGTGCCCATCATTGACCCCTTTCCTACAGTCTGTCTCTTGTAAATGTTGACCACCTGTGTGCAGATATGCACAGAGGACGATCAGAGGGTAGTGGAGATGATTTTACAATATTATAGATGCACTTGACACTCAACTTTACACTGGAGATTGTTAAAGTGGTAAATTTTATGCTGTACATATGTCACCAATTTTTTTAATAGACAAAAGGAAGTCTCATTTGGGCTCACTCTGCTGAAAACTGCAGGAAGCTAGAGCCTCCCAAAAACTGGACTACTGGTGAACTAGTGGCAACTGCTGTCTGATTGGACCAGAGGCCTACACCACAGGAGAAAAATCCACATCTGGGATGAAAAACCTGGACAAATGTCCATGGCTGGGGAGGTCCTAGGCCCCTACTGCAACTGTTCTACTTAGTGAAAAAGACGTGCCCATCGAAGTGCTGTCTAAATAGCTACATTTATACCCGTAGATCGGTGCTACGGCTTTGCTCAGAGCGGCTTCTTTTGGCAGTAGGCAGCAGTAACTGTGAAGACTCATAATGAATCAAAGTGTTAAGAATAAGGAAATGCTAAGTGCTCAGCCATGAAAGAGCTTCTGGATCACTCCAAGGCTTAAGGAGTATCACAGAAGATGGGAGAGGAAGAATGTGCGGGTCAGGAGAAGGAGTGAAATAAAGTGGAATACTGTCTTTAGAACATGGCATCACCATTGCACTCCTGGTCCTACAGCAGTTGAGGCCTGCCTGAGACCTGCACAAGACTGAGCTTGTCAATAGACTGTCATGTTCCCCTCCCCAGGACCTCCAGGAAGAGAATCATAGCTAGTAGGAAGGTGTTCACAGGGCTGGCCTCCCCCTGAGGATCTACAGGCAGTTACTAGTTGCTAGGGTGAGGGAGAGACGTTTGCTTTGGTGGTGTGGCCACCTACAAGGATCCCAAGCTCTTGTAAACAACCCCTTACCCAGGATCCTGTAAGCAATTCCATGAGACTCAGTCCGTCATGAAAAGTAAATAAATAGGACAAGAGAAATAGCCCAGCAGTGAAGAGCACTTGTTGGTCTTCTAAAGAACCCGAGTATGGTTCCCAGCACCCGTGTGCAGTGGCTCACAACTCCATGCCTGTAACTCAGCTCCAGGAACTGAGGCCCTCTTCTGGGTGTGCACACACACACATACACACACAACACACACACGCACACATGCATACGAACACATAGACACACAATACATGTAAATAAAATAAAAATAAACCTTTAAAAATAAGATAAAACCATTTAAGAGCAGGGGGAAACAATCCAGAGTAGTAATGATGAACATGATAAAATATATCATATATGTAAGAAAATGCCATGAGGTTCATTATTGTGTCTAACTAACACATGCTAATTAAAAAAAATTACAAAAAGTTATGGGAAAAGTTAACCTCAGAGAATTGATAGTACTTTTTGGAAAAGATCCCTTCCTGAAACTTGGGAATGCCAAGTTACTATGGATTGCTATGCCACTGTCATTATGAATTTTGCCCCTTAAAAGGTAGGGTGAAGTCCTAACTCCTGACACCTGAACATGCAATCTTATTTTGGAACTATGGTCACTGCAGATGTAATTAATTAAAATAGCTCATAACGGTGCAGTGTGGACCCTTAATCCCATAGACCTGAAAAGAGGCAGGAAAGTGTACGGGATGGGAAGGTCACAGGCAGACTGGCAGAGGCTAGAAATCTGCCCCAGTCTTGGAAAACCAAGAATAATAATCTGCACCAGAACTGAATAAAGGCAAAAAAGGATTCTTCCTCAAGCCATTCCAGAGAGCATGGCCCTACCTGTACCTTAAGGCCAGTCCTCTGGTCTCCAGAACTCTGAAGAGGGAGATTTCCCTTGTCCCAAGCCCATGCAGCTAAGGGTCCTTTCCTTTGGCAGCCTAATGAGATTAATGCATCTTAAGAAAAGCCTCTACCCTGTGTGACTAAATTGTCCTCTTTGCTAGCTGATGCTAATGGCCCTTGAGGCATAATAAAGACCAAATACACTCAGCTAAAGTGCTTTGGGTTCAGACTGGAAAACCAGAAAATAATAAATGAATGAATGAATGAATGAATGAATGAATGAATGAATGAATGAA
>LOJH01017367.1:0-22325 GCA_001685095.1 Ellobius talpinus
CACACAGACAGAATATTGTATGCATAATAAATAAATATTTAAAAAAATAAAATAGTTAAATAAATTATTTATTAAAAAGTCATGTTGGCCAGGCAGTGATGACACCTGCCTTTCCCAGCACTCAGGAGGCAGAGGCAGGCAGATCTCTGTGAGTCCGAGACATGAGTCTCAGAACAGCTAGGATGGTTACACAGAGAAACCTTGTCTCGAAAAACCAAAACAAAAAAAATCGTATTTTTTAAAGGTATTGTCTTAGATACAGTTTCAATTGCTGTGAAGAGATGCTGTGACCACGGTAACTCTTACAAAGGAAAACATTTAATTGTGGTGGCTCGTTTACAGCTCAGAGTCCATTATCAGTTACAATCCACTATCGTCACGGCAAGAAGCAAGGCAGCATGCAGGCAGATGTGCTGCTGGAACTGAGGAGTCCTTACATCTTGATCCAGAGGCAACTGGATGTTGAACTGAACCACTGGGTGTGGCTTGAGCATATATGAGACCTCAAAGCCTGCCTCCATAGTAACACACCTCTTCCAACAAGACCACACCTACTCCAACGAAGGTACACCTCCTAATAGTGCCTCGCCTTATGAGTTTATGGGGGCCAATTCCATTCAAACTACCATAGGTATGTTTAATCACTGGGAGATTCAAGCAGGATATTTTTTTTCAGCCACTGGTATTTATCCAGTGTTAAAGGAAAGCAATAACATCTCATTACCTAGCTATCCCAGGTTCTACAGCAGCCTAATCCAGACCAAGGGTGGGTGACCTCTATACACATTTCCTCCCAACCATGGAACTGTGAGCTACAGTCACCTTTCCATCAGTCAGTCGCCTGTGTCTGACTGAAAGGCAGAACTGTTATTCTCACCATCTGTATCCCGAGCCTATCTGAAAACATACCAAAGTTGGCACCTAGTACCCATTATGATCACTGAACAATTTCTTCCTGTAGGTCCAGTTTTCTAGAACCCAGGGGATCATCTTCTGTCCATAGCTAAATGCTCCCCAGAGGAAGAAGTGATGAAAGCCCCAGAAGACCGCAGTTCGAGTCCTGCTAAAGGTACTATTTGGACACTGGGCAAAGCATATATGCTTTTAGTAATTTATTAACAGATTGATTTGGGATGGCATATATGCTGCAGTGCATATGTAGAGGTCAGGGGACAGCTCTCATGAGTCAATTCTCTTTGCAGTATTTGGGTCCTGAGGGTCAAACTCTGGTCAGATGAATGGCATTTACTACACAAATGGTATTTTCCTGTGTAATCAGCCATCTTCATGCAGCATTAAGAAAAACTTGGAAAATAATTAAAAAATAAAGAACTAGAATCAGAAGTGCTGGGGTCCAACTCTGGCCTTGCATTAACCAGTCCTTTAGTTTGGAAAGTCCCTTTTTTTTCTGAGAACTTTTTAATTTGTAAAATAAACATAGGCACATCCCAAGTCTCCACCCACCCTTATTTTAAAAACCACAGTATTTTATGGGACTTAATGGGGTCTCACATAACATTTTATTAGTAAAATAAATTTCTAATGCTACTGGTTAACTCTTCAAAAGCAGAGTATTTGACTCATCTATCACCATATTTGACACATGGCCAGGATCTATAAATAACTACCAAAAGAATGGAGAGCAAAGAAGCTTAAATTTTTCCTTTGTGAAATGAACTAAACTTCAAATATTCATGCTCCAAATTATTTTAAATAGTCGCTGTAAGCGTCATTTCATTTTAGATAGCAGACATAGCAATTAGCAGAGTGTCTGCACAGCTAGAAACATTGCCATTCAGTCTGGTTTTTATTCGGGATAATGAATATGAATGCGTTTTGACTAAATGAATGGCTCTGCTGCAGCCGTGCTGAATACATGCTCACGCTGTTGTGAAGCGTCTGACCCAGGCAGAAGACACATGCTTCCAGCTATAGAACACTGGCCTTTGAATGACCCCTACACCTCACAACACAATGGAGAAAAGTGCTCTGTAGATTGGAGGCACCCGCCAAACCTCCACTGATTAGTGCTGGTTGGTGATGGCACGCGCGTTTAATCCCAGCTTTAGAGAGGCAGAGACAGGAAGATCTGAGTTCAAAACTGGCCTGGTCTGCAGAGTGAATTCCAAGGCAGCCAGAGCTACATAGTGAGACCCTGTCTTAAAAAATATTTTAAAAAAAAAGCAACAACAAAAAAAATCAGCTGATGTATGGTGGGGTACAGAAGTACAAATCTATCCAGCCTGAGCCAGATATGTAAAGGATCTGTTACTTTGTACATATAACTACTTACCTTCTAGGTCAAGATGAAAAGGGAGTTCATAAAAACCAGAAGTTACATAATTATGTCATATAAATCCAAGCTCCTTGCACACTCACAAACACAAACACACACACACAAAACCACCATAAAACCAGCTATTACCACTCCCAGGTACACACAAATTAGAAAATTGAAATCATGGCATTTGCAAGAAAAAGAACTGGAAGTTATGTTTTCTCTCATAATGCAGATCCTAGATTTTAATTTTGTGAGTGGGTGGGAAGAGGTCATGAAAGAGGAAGGGGGACAGACCATAATGGAGGGGAGCAACTTAAAGGTTCTGAAGGGGAGAAAGGGGGACAGTAGAAATGTGACATGAGGGTCAAGCATGGCGGCGCACATCTTTAATCCCAGCATTTGGGAAGCAGAGGCAGGTGGATCTCTGGGGATTCGAGGACAGCCTGGTCTATAGTGAGTCCCAGGACAGCCAGAGCTATTAGAGCTACATAGTAAGACCATATCAGAAAACAAAAAAAAAACTTTTCTAAGAGAAATGTGACATGAAGGTAGAAGGGCTACTGGGAGGAGACCAGCAGCAAAGGGTCGAGGAGAAAGACCCACAAAAAGCATGTATGAAAATACCATAACAAAACCCATCTCTTTGATGCTCATTTAAGAATGCTTAACAAGGAGCTGGAGAGATGGCTCAGTGGTTAAGAGCACTGACTGCTCTTTCAGAGGACCCAAGTTCAATTCCCGGCACCCACATGGCAGCTCACAACTGTTTGAAGTTACAGTTGCAGGGGATCTGACAACTTCATACCAATGCACATAAAATAGTTAAATAAACCATAAAAATATTTTTTATAAAACCGCTTAACAAAAAGCAAACACCTACAAAGCTTTAAGGCTGGATCTCCTTTGGAACTCTACAATAATCTGTTCCTCTCATCCCAACTAATGTATGTGTATACGTACACATATAATATATACATGCAATATGTATGTATAATCCCAATTCAGTCCTTACCCTTGCAAATGTCATGACAGCTGAATAAAACTCAGGTATGTGTGTATCACCTTTTCTTTATTCACTGGTCATACTTCTTACGTAATTGTAAATTGAGCAGCAATAAACACAAATGAACAAGTATCTCTATGGAAGAACTTAAGAACTTTGGACTGGTCCATATGGTAGCTGTATTTTTGTGGTTTTTTGAGAAACTACCACCGATTCCCATGGTAGCACCAGCTGACTCTTGCTGGCTGTTCCCATCCTCACCTGGGTTAATTTTCTCCACATTAGCCATTCTGACTAGCGAGGACAAACTTTGAGTAGTTTTAACTTGCATTTCCCCTTAGGTGTTTATTGTCAGTTTGCTTCTTCTTTTGAGAACTACTGTCCAGTTCATTAGCCCATTTACTGGAAGACTTAAGTATTTTTTAATCTTTTTTCTTTACATATTTACTTTAAATATATAGCATCTTGTTCTGTCCCAGCATGAGAACACTGGGCATATTAATTTAACTCTTGTTTATTAAAGACAGGGCCTCACTATGTAGTTCTGGCTGTCCTGGAGCTCCCTACCTAGACCAGGTTGGCCTCGAATTCAGAGATCTGCCAGCCCCTGCCTTCCATCCAAGTGCTGGGACCAAAGGTGTGCACTATGCCCAGCTTAATTTAATTCTTTCCAAGAAATTTCCTGATTATATTTTCATCCCCATCTTACAGACGGTAAACGATGTATCTAGATGTGAAGATAGTGTTCAAGATCTAAACCTCAGCAGAGTCAGGCTCTCTTAATCGGCTAGGACAGTTGTCTAACTATACGAATTCACATTGCAATATACCATGTGACTGGTCCTCTAGTCAGAATGACTAAAGTCAATTAAGCCAGGTGAGAATGGAAACCGCTAATGAGAATCAACTGGAGCAGCTACTAGGGCACTCAGTGTGGTGGTTTCTCTTGGGGAGGAGGTGAGGGAGAAAAGGGGAGAGAGAACAGAACAACAGAATTGGGATAGAGATGGGGCCTGGTGGCTAAGAGCACTTGCTGTTCTCCCAGAGGACATGGGTTCACTGCTCATCACCTTACAACCATGTGTAACTCCATTTCCAGAGGATCCAACATCTTCTGAACTGAAGAGCACCAAGCACACACTTGTAGATATACATGTTTGCAAAACACTCATACACAGAAAACAGTTACAGAGAGAATGAGAGTGAGAGGGAGAGAGGGAGGGGAGAGAGAGAAGAGGGAGAGAGAGACTTGGTAGAGCTGAAGAACTGCTCTTACACAAACACACGTCAGGAAGGTCAAACTGACTGATTAAGACACCTGCCATAGTGAAGTGCTGATCCATTTATTTTGCAGAAATCATCTGCTAGGTCTGGGCACTCTGAAAATCTAAAACACAGTGAAAATGGCATGTTATTTTAGTCAAGTCAGAAGAATTCACTTAAAATTCTAGTTCTGTCATTTATTACCAAGTCATTTAATCTTTAAAACACTTTACTCCTCTATTAGACAAGTATGTCTAAGTACAAACACCAAATCTGAAGTGCTGTCATAAACTTAAGCTGTGGCAGAGCAGTACTCTAAATTGACTAACCAGGAAAAACCATCATCATGATACGAAATCAATTAAGCAACTATTGTCACTGAATGAGAAAAGGATGGACATTAAGATCCCCAAGAGGTATTTCCTTTCACTTATAAACTTTGTAATAAAATAGGATGATAAACTTGTTTTCTAGTCAAGCACATGCCTTTAATTCCAGCACTCAGGAGACAGAGGCAGGAGGATTTCTGTGAGTTCAGGCCAGCCTGGTATACAGAGTGAGTACCAGAACAGCCAGGGGAACAGAGAAACCCTCTCTCTCTCCTCTCTCTCTCCCCTCTCTCTCTCTCTCTCTTTCTCTCTTTCTCTCTCTCTGTGTTGTGGTGGTGGTGATAGTGGTGGGGAGAGGGGTTCTTAGAAGGGAGACAGAAGTGTTCACAAAAGTATGTGTTCAACTGTTATGAAAGAGGTTACTTAGTTGCCAATTGTTTTTGACTAGACAAAGTAATGGTTATTGGGCTAATGTTTAAAGGAAAAAAAATTAAAAAGGCCAGGTACAGTGACATTTACTAAGAATCTCAGTGCTGCCAAAACAGAGACAGGCAGATCCTTAGGGCTTGCTGACCGTTAACCCAGCCAACCTGGACAGCTACAAAAAATAAAAACACAACAAAGTAGATGGTGCTTGAAGAATGACAACCGAGGATGATGCACACTTGCATGCACACACACACTCACATACACACAAAAGTAAGAATAAAGCATGAGGGGAATGACAAGAGATTTCATTTAAAGACCACCATAATTAGAATTTTTCCTATTTTTCTATTCATAACTCACAGCACAGATGGCAAGAGTAATATAACAACTGATGTTAAAAATATATTCAGCCATAAATTAACCAAATGACAAGTTTTATACAACTTATGAAACATCATTACATTACTCAAAAAAAATTCAGGTGGTAAGAAGTTGGTAACTGCGATCTATGGTTTTAAGAATCCTTACGCTGAGTTGGGCAGTAGTGGATGATTATCACAGCTTTTCCAAAGGAACTAATCCAAACAACCAGCACACCGGCTAACCCCAGTACTCAGGAGGTAGATTCAAGAGGTTAATGAGTTCAAGGCCAGCCTCTGTAACACAGCAACTTTGAGGCCAGCCTGGACTACAGGAAATTTGTATCTCCTACAGCAGTAGCAACAAAAAAAAACAAAGAAAGACAATAATGAACCTAATCCAGGGAATTTAACTTGAGGCTTTTAAGAACATTTTGGAGACATCAAAAAAGCAGTTCCAGAAGAAAACATACAGTGCTCTGTTTAGAATACAACCTATCTGGGGAAACATTCTTCTTTAATAAGTAAAGCTTGTCTGTAAGTCAGTCTCACAGCGATGCTGTAGTATGGGTCTAACTCTCCTCACAAAGGCCCATGTGCTAAAAGCCTGTGGCACTACTGGGTAGCTGTGGAAACTTTAGGCCATGCCCAGTGGGAGATTTTAGGCACTAGGGTGTGTCCTCAAATGGCACTGAAAAACCCTTGTCTCCTCCTCTCCATCTTCTGCACCCGCAATGAGGTGAATAATTTGCTTCTAGAATGTGTTCCCTGCCACAATATGCTACCTAATTACAGGCCTGAAGCAACAGGGCCAACCAACCTCAAACTGAAACTTCTAAATCCATGGCCCCAAATAAACCTTTTCTCTCGACAAGTTGCAAGTTACATGAGGCATTTGCTACAGTGATGGAAAGATAATGCAGGGAGTAGACAAGAGAATTATGCAGAAAATAAGCCCAAGAGCCACACATCTTTAAGGTATTACTCCAGGACTAATACAGAAACAACAGGTATCATCAATGAAAGGAAGCCAAAGCAATCAGACAGCTCAGTGTGAAAAGGTACCTGCTGACAGGCCTGACAACCCAAGTCTGACCCCCAGGGCCAGCACAGTGGAAAGAGAAAGGGTCGACTACCACAAGTTTTCCTCTGATGTCTCAGGTGCATCTGACCTCCATACACAGGCCATGGCATTTGTGCCTCTTTCCCAAATAAAAAGTTTAAAAGCTGCAACGCAAATGTAAAATTCAAGAGACCAGATCAAACCATTTCTCCATTTAACTTATTAACTATTTTGCACAAGGGAGCTAGAGAGTTGGTTTAGTGGTTAGGAGCACTGGCTGCTCTTCCAGAGGACTCCCACATGGTGGCTTAACACCATTCTAGTTCTAGGAAATTCAATGCCCTCTTCTGGGCACTTTGGGCACAAGGAGTGCACAAGGTGCATAGGCATACATGCAAAACACCCATACACATGGAACAAGTAATAAAAAAATAAGTGTTTTGCAGCAGATAAACAGCAAAATATCTTCTTAAGAAACACTTGCATTTCCTTGACAAAGAATCTCTGAGCCAGGCACAGTGGCACAGGACTATGATCTCAGCTCTTGAGAGGTAGTGGTGTGAGGATCAGGAGTTTGAGTTACCTTGGCCTATTAAGTCAGGCTGAGGCCAGCCTGGACTAAGACTGTCTAACAACAAAAGTCAGGCCTCTACAAACAAACGAACTACACTTTCCTTCCACAAAGTTTCACTCTAAAAATCCCCTTGGAGTTGGGTATATAGTTCAGTGGAGAGTGCGTGCCTAGAATGCTTGAGGCCCAGCTTTCAAGCCCCATAATAATAATTTTAAAAAGTTCATGTGCTGTAATTGGAAAGGCCACTACTTAAACTGTCTTTAACAATGAGCTGTTATGAGCTAGCGAGGAATATGGAACTTGACGTTTTAGGAAAAGTCATTGTTTTCTACAACTGGCTGCTTTCTTACACACAGGCAGCCACAGAAAAGCCACCTATTCCTCTAACAGCAAATCCCAAATCCAGCAAATAAATGCTGCCAGTAATAGATTTTCTAATTATGACCTGCCTATAAATATTTTACCCTCAAACGCTTTTTAGGCTTGCCTTGATATAACAACTCTTCTGGAGGAGTATTTGTTTTCAGAAATTTGTTGTTTTTAAGTCTGGAAAACAATTTTACTGGTTTTCTTAAATCATGATCACAAAATCATACTATCTGCTGCTAGATCTTTGAACGTTAGGAAGCCTCAGCTTAGATGGGCTCTAGCTTTTCTAACAATATTTAGGATGCTTATTCATACAGCTGAGAAAGTATGTTGCCCCCCCGGAAACGTCAGAGTGCTAAGTAAAAGCACCTGCCCAGCAAGGCCCCGTTTCTGCACTTCCTCACATCCCTGGTAACTCTTCGTCCAGACAAGTGAGCCCTCAGGATGCACACGAGCTTTCCAGGAATCTCCTTCCTTCCCATCGTGGAATTTTCAGAGGGTAGGACCTAAGCTGGGTGATGCCTCATCTATCAACAGTGTAACGATTTAGGTGATAAGACCAGAAGAGAGCAAAGGAGGTTTTACCCAAAACTTTAGGTTTCATCACCTAGAGTCTACTACTTTTACAACAGACAATACTCAGCTTAAATTCTAGATGAAAATCTTTTGAGCAATTAGAAAAAGGATAACCATATAAATATTATAATAGTGTTCAATTTCTTTTTTAAAAACTCAGGTCTAAAAACGGATGAGCTTAAATTTAATCTTTTGGTATAAAACGAATACCAACGGTACTAATGCTGAAAAACTAAATTACAAAACAAATACATGATCACAGTTTAAATTCTTGGGACTGTTTATCTTTAAGCCCCGACATTTAATACAAAAATTTTAAATTTCCCAACTACGCATGGTAGTGTTAATATTTTATATGTAAAAATGTTGTACTTTGGGAACTCTGTAAATGTTCACAGCTGTCACCACGGCAGAAAGGAAAGGTCGGGGCTGAAGGGACAACAGTGGCCCAGTGTGACAGGAACAAACACTGCTAGGGACCTTAGGTCGACTTCTCTACTGTTCAAAAACATGTGAGCATCTTCTAGCTTCATCGGCTTTCCGACTGTCAAACAAGGACCTTTACTTCTTATCAAGCAGATGAGTCCTAAGACTTTCCAAAGGATGGACCTCAATTATTGGGTCCCCTTTACATAGAAGGCCAATACTGGTTTTCATTTCTATTGGAACAAGGGAACGTTCACTGGAGTCCTCAGAAAGTTCAGGGACGAAAAACTTGCAAAGCTTTCCCAGTCCATACAGAATGATCAGAATGGAACAGAAGCTGCAGAAGATCCAGAACGCACATCAGTCATATTTGATCCTCTCTATTAGGCGGTCCTCCTTGTAATGGGAAATAATCTGAATCAGTATGGAACAGTTGATCAGAAGAAAGAACAAACCCGCTAACCAAATAAACAGGAAGGTGTTCTTTCCTTGAAACTCTAGCACATACGCAGGAGTCAGCCACAAGGCCTGCCCTATAAACCACAACATCAAGAGGACTATGGCTCTTCTCCAAGGGATTCTCACTAGTGGCATCACCAGAGGCAGAAGGCAGAGGTACCAAAGGAAGTACTGAGAGGTGCAAACTTTGTTAAAAGTCACAAAGATGGATGTGTGAAGAAAACAACAGAAGTCCAGATCTCTGTAATAGGCAAAAGACACGGCTGAAAGCAGGATGAACTGTGGCAGGAACGCGGCGATGCCCAGTGTGAAACTCCACTTGCTCTCTGCCGTCAAGTACAGCATATAGAAGTAGGGAGAAAAGTTGTGGCGGATGTCCCTCCTGGTCAGGTGATAGATGTAGGTGTGCTCCAAAAACTCCCAACCGTATTTATAGTAAAAACCGAGGCTTAGGGCAAAAAACGTGAGTCCTGCCACCGCGACAAAGAGCAGCACCGCCCAGCTACACAGCCTCTTCAGGAAGTCGCACAGACGAGCCTGGAAGGAGTAGCGGGCTTGCCGGAGACTCTCGTCGCTTTCGCGCTCGGGCCGCAAGTGGAGCGCTATGGGGAGGACGTAGGTGACCGGATACATCTTCATGTGCACCGCGAAGCCATAAAACACCGCGGCACACGCGATCAGCCGCTTCTCTATTAAGTACAGGGCCGTGAGCACCAGGGAGGCGACGATGGAGTCGGCGTTGCCCCGGCTCGATACCGCCATGGGTAAGGGGTTAAGCAGCCAGAAGACGCAGTAGCCACAGGCCTGGCGGCGCCCCAGCCCCTTGAGCAGCAGCAGGCGGTATAAGAGGAAGGCGGTGAGGAGATCGCAGCTGATGAAGAGAAACTTGCCGAAGAGCTCGCTGAGGTAGATGTTGGGAGTGAGCAGCCAACTCAGGAGCGGAGTGTAGCGATACGTCGCCCTCAGGTAAGGCGAGCGCCCTTCCGTGACGAAACGCGCGGCGTCCGTGAACACGTGGTAGTCGATGTCGGTGTACCGCACCAGCAGGGTCCGGTCCTGGAAGACACCGTAGAAAACCAGGGCGACCCGGGCCAGGAAGGCCACACCGAACACCCCGGCGGGGGGCACCCGCAGGTTCAGGAACCGTTCCCCCCAGTGCCTGGTGTAGCTCATGGTCTGGCTGCGGCCCAGCCGCCCGGCCCCGGCTCCACGCTACGCCGCCCGCTCTCTAACCGTCCTCCAGCTCCCTGCACTCGGTCTCCCGGAGCATCTCCTCCGCCGGACTGCAAACAGAAACAACCCGGGAGCGAGCACTTCCGGCATGTAATCCCGCCCCCATGCTACTTCCGGCCTCGAGCGGCTTCTCCGTAGTCCCCCGCGGAACAATTACCTTCCTCGGGATTGGCTGTCTAGCTTCCCCTGGCTTCCTCCGGCGGAGGCGGGATTTCCGGTCCCCCATTGGTCACACTTCCGCTGCCCGGAAAGCCCGGAGTGGCTGAGCTCTTGCGGAGCTGGGTGAGTTTTGTTTTTAGTAACCGGTGCCGCCGCGATCCTGACTCTCGGCACAGAGTGAGCTGGGACCTGCTGGCTACATCCCTCAGGACTGACTTGGAGGACTGAAAGTGAAAAATGTAGATGGAAAGGGAATTAACCTAAAATAGTTCTCATTTTTGACCTCTATAAGGAATGTTCCTATCAGAATTGTCTGTGCGGTCTCCCCTGGAGTGCCCTTAACTCCCGTTCTTTTCAAGCATCCTTCACCTAAGTCAGAATCTGCCCTTCGTCCACCCCGTTCCACCCTACCCCCATTAGTTTCTTGCCAAGGACTCCAACACTTTCATTCTTTTTCTGGTTACTGCACTTAGAATCGACTTAAGAACTTCATACTTTTAGAATATTTCCAGTTTCAACTAAATTGTAGGATCCTCGGGAGTAGAAAGTGTTTATTTCTTCGTACGTTCCCGTAATGTAGTACAGTCTCAGACATATGGTAACTGACCCGGGCTGGCTGACTTGATATTACAAACTGAGCCTGCTCCCAGGGAAAGTTTGGTAGATTAGTATAGAGGTGGCTCCAGTCAGTCTGGACATGCAGCTCTCATCCTACGCTTTACATTAATCCTTTGAACGAGCCATACTAACCTCATATTTTTATGCTTCTATCCTTTAATATGCTTTGATGTAAGTATACGTTGTAGATTAATAACTACTTCTAGTCATTTTTCACCATGCACTGATCGTATATACGGTGATGACACATTATCATTTCAAATAATAGCCGTTATGATTCATAATAGTTGTTAAGGACTAATTTACAATTATCAGACACACTAACTACTTTTTAATATAAAGTAGATATTCTTATCGTTACCAGTGAGGAAAATCAGAGTTTACATAGAGTAAATAAGCCACATAGCTGACTAGCAGCAGAACTGGAATTAAAAGTAGGTCTGTCTGACCCAACATATCTTAATTGCTGCTTAACGAACTTACAAATAAAATGCCGATTTGGAATTCTGGTTTCACTCTGTGTTTTGTCTTCTTAATCTCATCTTGAGATCTTTCTGATAGCCTCTCTCCTTGTTGCGCTTTTTATCCCTGGTTTGTTATTTTCCTTTGGGAGTTATAGGAAAGTGAAGCTTAGTCTCAGTAGAGGATGTAAGAGTAGTGTCTGAAGATTAAGTAAGGGTTCCTCTGGGTGGGTTGTCTTAGGTATTTTGGCCAAAAGGCCTCAGCTAATTCTCCTCTATGGCTGGCCTAGAAAATAGGAGAGACATCGAATTCAGAAGGAAAGGTAACAACTAATCAAAAGGAACAGCCTGTTTGGAGTCGAATGAGTGAGATGCAGAAAACAGCAGAACTCTTGAAAAGATCACACTTCCTGCCGTTAGTGTCCAACCTGCGGAGTGTTTTCCACGGATTGTGTGTTTTGGAATATGTTAATGACCTGTTTCGTATTAGCACATGCTAAATGCTTCACCCTTGGTATTTGTATTTGTTTTGTACCACTTGTTTCTCACAAGTGTGTAAGAACTACAGATTTGGGATCTGGTTATTTCATACGTCTGGGACATTTAATATCTCTTATGACTCACTTGTCTATTTATTAATGATGAGGGATCCAGTTTTCCCTCTCCCCTTTGTCCTTCCATCTCAAAGACTGAGAGTCAGTGAGTATAACTTGCTGCTTCTTGCCAGTGTATTGGGGGTTGGTTATTGACCACAACCTTCTCAGGCTCATGCTAGGTAAGAATAGATGAGAAATCCATGACTTCGAGACTTGGGGACAGAAATGTCTCCTGCTTAAAATGGGCTTCCATACCCTTTCCATGTGTAAGGAAAACATCCAAAAAGTCTTTCCGAGTGTGAAAGAAAAGCAATGGACTCATATCACCATCTAAAAGGGACAGTGTCCCAGATCCAGACCAATTTGACTCCTGGAATTAGCTGAGCCAGATTTCAGATTCCTGAGTCTTATTATTTAGTAAGTCTTGCCCTTTAAGAACGGTAATTTCAGGCTAGACAAATGGCTCAGTGGTTAAATGCACTGGATGCTCCTCTAGATGACTCCAGTTCAATTCCCAGCATCCACATGGCAGCTCACAATTGTCTGTAACCCTGGTTCCAGGCGATCCATGGCACCAAGCCTGCACATGGCACACATATATATGCATGCAGGCAAAATGCCTATACTCGTAAAATGAAATAAATTTTAAAAAGAAGAACTGAATTTGCAAGCCACAGAGTTAGCTCAATGGGTAAAGGTGCTTATACTGCCAAACCTGACAGCCTGAGTTTGATTTCCCTAGACCCCACATGGTGTAAAGAGAGAACTGACTCCCAAAAGTCGTCTCTGATGCCCACAATGCACACCACACAAACATAAATAAATAAATAGGATGTCTTTGATAATTTAAAAACTGAGTGTGGAATTTATTTCTTAAAGGATCTTAATAAGGGAAAGAGCAAGAAAAGGGTTGGGAGGATTGGGGGTACTGTTAATGAAATGTTTGAGTGTAAGGGAAACCAGCAAGAAAGGCTGGCCTTACGACCAGAAAGTTCTTGCAGCAGAGCTGAATTGAGCCCTCCCCTCCCATAAGTCAGCCTAGGAGTTCAAACCTTGATACAAGATAGGTTTAGATGTCTAAAAGAAGATACAGTGAGAACAAGAGATTCATCCAGTTTATTTAGTAGTCTGAACAGACAAAAATAAACCAAAAATACCTCACACATCTTTTTTCTAAATACATTGGACCTGGTTTAGTCTTTAATGCAGTGTGTAGAAAAAAAATCATTCCTAGATACTTCTGCTTCAGTAGTGTTGGCCAATAGTGGGCCTGGAAGCCCAGTTAACTGTACAGCATAGGTAATGTGTTATTTTGCAAAGAAACTAAGCAAGCTAACAGGGGTAAAGGTTCGTGGTAGCAGTCGTGGAAAAGGTGCAATGTTCCTGGCCAGTAGTTATATTATGACTGTTTTTCTTTCTCTGCTGATGTCAGGGAAACCTGTGCATAGTTTCACTAGCTGAAGTGGGTTTCAGGGAGTGGGAGGGGACAGTAGTGAGCAGCAGGAATTAGGGGTTTCAGAATCCTCCCATAGAATTGTACCATCCTCCAGGGAAGATGAAAACCGCATTCTTCATAGTAGAGCCTCCAAGCTAAAGCATCCCATCTGCCTCCCCACCAGGACAAGAACTATGATATATGCAGCACCCTCTTTATGATTCTTGTACATAGGCTCAGGCCTTGGTCTTGGGAGGTCAACAGCTTATCAGTCCTGGCATTTGTATTCTAACAGTAAGGCTTCCACTTATAGCCTCCCTCCCAAATACCAAATTTTCAGCTTCTCGGCCTTTAGTTATGGGGCCTAGAGCTAGAGCTCCTACCCTGATGGAAGAATGGGAAATGCAGAGTGTACTTCAGGAGAAGAAAATGACAGGATGTTTTGTTTGTTTGCTTTCTTGCTTGCTTGCTTGTTTTAGAAGTTGTTCAGCAGCAGGTTGTTGCCAGGAATAGGTAGAACATAGTATGAGTGATAGATTTTCCTAGGTCTTCATGGGTAGGGCATCTCCTTGCCCCATTACATCCTAGCTCCTCTCTTGTCCTATCAGCACAGGCTCATCAAGCCTTGATGGGTGCGCCTTTATTTGTGAAATGGACAACAGGGTCTAGCCCTCCCTTTCCATAAATCAAACTTAAAACCATCAGCTACTCTCACCGCTCTGCTGACCATAACACAGAAAATCCAGGTATCCTACCCCATAAAACCAAGGCAAGACATTTGTCCCTTGCTAAACTCTGAGTACTTCCTTTTGTACAGTCCATATATGCGGGTATATGTACATCTATATACATATCTTTCTATATATTATCTCTGTTTTTCTCCATAGATAAACATATATATCATATCCCAATTTCCCACGTTTCCACCCACCTTGTCTGTCAGTCATAAGTAAGACTCTGGGTTTCATTTCACTGGGTCCCTTAGCCTCATCTTTCTTCTTTTCACACTCTAGATATCCTTCCCCATTGGTTATTTTGCCCACCCCACTTAAAATCCTCACCTTCTGCTGTCCTGACGCTCTAAGTCTATAGCTGATACAGACAAGAAACCCACTTCTCATCCACCCTGGCTGCTATAAAGCTTGTCCTACATCCTGAAAAAGGATTCCAGGTCAGGGGACTGGGAGTGGGAATTGTTCCATGCAGAATGTTGGGCTTGTGGGAGAAGGGTGCCATTCTGAATTAGCAGGATGGAATGACTTTTGAAGTGCACCTTAGAAGAAAGCCTGGGATTGTAGAGGAAATCCCAAAGGGGTTAAAGCAGAAAATGTTCTCACGTTGTTAGCCAAGAGTCGGAGGAGAGGTGGGCCTTGGATAAGAGACTGGGAAGAGAGGGAAGCAGCAATGTGCAGGAGAAACCAGACAGAGGAAACATCGCCAGTGGATAAGAAGATACACACACAGCAGTACACTTGGTCCTTGCACACCGAACGCCACCGGGTAAGTGCAGCGTTAAGTGTATTTGAAAGCAGCTGGCTCTTTGCCTGCTGCTTCGTTTCAGACGTTCAGGTTCTTCTGGTTCTTGTCTTGATGTGAGTTTAAGGATAATGGTGAGTTTTGCAGGCAGAAGAGGCTGAAGGCTCTTCATTTTCAAACTACAGTTAACCGAGTTCAAGGAAAGACCAAAGTGAGCAGACTGTGCACAGCTGAGATGGGTCAGCCTCAGGGGCTTCTGAGTTCTCTGCAAGGCCTTGCCCAAAGATACATGTATACATTCTGCCTAAATGTGTTTCTTGTCATTTGTCAACTCCACCTTAAATTAACTATGTGTCATCCCTGCTGGAATTCCTGCTATACCATCTTCTGGGGTTTCCTGTGTACCTAACTGGAGCCAGAGCTCACTGGTGCTTGGGGCTTGAGAACGGGGCCTGGTGCTTATCATGCCCTTCTCTGACCCCTGCCATGGTCCTCAGCAGAGAACTAGGAATGGCCTGGGTCTGATTGTAAGTTGTCTTTTTAACTTGCCTGAGACTGGCCCGTAGGCAGAAGAGAGGAGAGATGACGCTGACTTCCATTATTTTGTGTCAGCACGGCTGAGATCAGAATGTAAGCTCCTCCTCCTCAGCATTGCCTCAGAAAACAGCTGGCAACTTTCCAGAGGGCACCAGGAGGTGTAACAAAATAGTGGCTCTCAGCCCGAATTCTGCTTCAGTCCAAACCCTGACAAAGCATCACAAATTCCCAGAGGCTCTGTACAGCAAATCTGGAAATCTGAGAAGCTGGTTCACCTTTGCTGGCAATCTGTGCCCTGTGACTAGTTTTAATTGGTCAATGTTAAGAAAGGGAAATTGACTGTGTTTCCCTCTCTTTCTTCAAAACCTGGGTTAAGGGATGAGGGGTCTGGGGTGGGTAGGAAAGGAAGAAGAGGAGCCAGGTACAATATAATCTGGAGTGGTTTTAGATATTTCCATGGGGCCTGAACACTGGACTTAGAGAGCATTGGTGGCAGGGCATAGTGGCTCAAACCTTTAATCCCAGTGCTTGGGGGCAGAGGCAGGTGGATCTCTGTGAGTTCAAGGCCATCTGGGTCTACAGAGTGAGTTCAAGGACAGCCAGAGCTATATAGTGAGGCCCTGTCTCAAAAGAAAAATTTGAGAGAGAGAGAGAGAGAGAGAGCGAGCATTATCTAAGGCCTTCCTATTCACAGGGCACAGTAAAAGAAATCTTCCCAGGACAGGGCCAGAGTTTTAGATGATAGTTCCAAAATTGAATTTTTCAGAAGCCAGGATGGGTGCAGGAGAGGTGGTGGCTGTTCATGTTTCTCAGATCAGCCCCGATTCCACGGGAATAGATGCTGAGAGAGAACTGGGGATCCTCGGAAGATCCACTTGAGAACCGGAACGGGAAAACACGGTGGGGAGCAAAAGTCTAGGTCATGTCAGGAGTTACCAGCTGAGATTAAATACACCATGACAAACCCTGGCTTCTTTCTTCGGGATTTGGTAGCGAGCCCAGGGAAAACTGATTTCAAATTCCTTTGTTTCTGAGAGCATAGTTCATAGAATAACTCTTTGAGAGAGTTTTGCCTTAGGGGATTTACTAGACGCAAACAGAGATGGAGGAGCTCCAGTGTCAGGTCATCACACTTTCTAGCAGTAGGGGGCTGGGGGAGTCTATCCATCCGATTGTATGGTCCTCGTAACGTGAATCTCCAAGCATGGCTGAGGCTTTCTATACCACTCAGCCTAACCTTCCCGCTCGGTCCCCCATCCTGGCTTAAGAGTCGTGTGCGTTGGCATAGCAGTAGAAGAAGGTGCAAGGACAGAGAGAGGGAAGCGCAGGACTCCGGGCGGTCTGGACTACTGACCGACCACCGGGTTAAGGAACAGGAAGTAGAGGACGGGTGCTTCTGGGATTCTCCAGCGAACCCAGATAGTCTCCTTTTCCCAGGGCACTGAAAGAGGAAAAGGCCAACGGGCTGGGGAGAAAATAGGAAGTCAGACATTGCTGATGCGCACACTAAGGGCACTTCCTTCCTTTTCGGCTTGCTCTCTTAATGATTCTTCCAACTTGAGCTTTTCGGGGTCTCCATAGCGCACAGCGCTATCGCGGAGACCACCAGGGGGAGCCACTTTCACAACCTGGTCGAAAAGGCTGAAGTCCGCTATGTATTTACCACTGGCTGAAAGTGAGATAGCCGGTGTGAATTCGTAGCCCCAGAGGATCTCCTCCGGCAGGTAGGAAGTGCGAACTTGACAGGTGGCACTGGTGGACTCCACTGTCCCACTTAGGATCAGCACCAGCTCAAAGTCCCCCTCCCCACTGCGGAGGGGGAGATCTTTCAAGGGACTCATCTCATCCACCACGTGGTAGAAGGTCAGGGGTAGAATGAGAAAGGGGCTATCAGAGGCTGTGTCTACTTGGAAAGTAACGTTGACCTGGTTGAGCCGGATATTCTCACCCTCCTTTGTCTGGTGGGTCTGAAGTAGTTTGCCCGTCACCTGGCATCCAATGAGGAGACTCTTCCGCATATTGGCAACTCGGATCATAAGGCAAGGCTTCCCGTTGTGGGAGGCTACCACTGCATGCTGGCTGAAACGGATAGTCTCAGCCCTCTTCTTGGGCCGGGCAATCTTTGCCAGGAAGGTACCTGTGATGAAGATTTCAAGGATGGTAGTGAGCACCAGCTGGGCAATAAGGAGCACGATGGCCAGAGGACACTCTTCGCTGATATAACGGAAGCCATAGCCAATGGTGGTCTGGGATTCAAGGGAGAAGAGGAAGGCTCCAGTGAGTGTGTGCACCTGCACTACGCAAGGGGTGTGGTTGGCAGGGGGTCCCAGCTCCAACAGGTCCCCATGGGCCACAGCTACCAGATACCACACTACACCGAAGAGGAACCAGGTGCCTGCAAAGGTTGCAGAAAAGAGCAGAAGCTTGTAGCGCCATTGCATGTCAATGAAGGTCGTCCATAGGTCCTTGAGGTAGAGGAAACGCTTGTCAGCAATATGCTCCATTCTGACATTGCTACGGCCATCTTTTGTCAGGACCCTCCTCCGACGTATTCCCGGGGCCACTAGGGGCCGGCTTTCTGTCTGAGTCGTCTGACTGTAATAGACCTTAGCAACTGATGTCATCTGCAGGGAACAAGACAGAGTAAATGAGGTGATTGTCCAAACCCAGCCAACTCCTAGATACCAGCCAATGGGAAGAGGCACTAAGATTTCCCTTTAAAATCTCTTACATTTATTTATGGGGGAGTGCTTAAGTGTCGTGGCCTAAGGACAAGTTGCAGGATTTCATTTTCTCCCACCATGTGGGCCCTGGGAATTGGACTTCAGTGGTCAAGCTTGGTGACAAATAATTTTACCTGCTGAGTCAAAGTCATCTTGTCAGCTCCCAATCTTTATTTTGATGCCTTTTACCCTCGCAAATATTTATAGAGCACTTTTAAAAACCAGCCACAACATGAGGTGCCGGTAGGTCAAGGATAAAAATGACATTATTCCTGCTAAGGACCCACAGCTTAGTGAGGACATGAGTTAAATACATAATTGCAATACAGTGTAATATTCTTTTGATTTGGGGAAGAGGTGAGACAGAGAAGAAAGAGCAGGAAGTGCACAGGTCCCTGAAAGTAGGAATGAGAACTTGGCTGATCTCCACCGAACACATAAACACACACACACACACACACACACACACACACACCACTCCTGTGGAGATACCTAATTTAGTTTAAAGTAAACCCCCCCTCTGTTGAATATCAAGGCAAGAAAACCTATTCCACCAAAATCCTTCCAGAACAGTCCTGTTTAAGATGCATGTATACCTTTAATTTTGCTATTCTCTCTCCTAGTTCTGAGTTAATGGCCATAGGCGAGAAAATGGCAGAAGGGGTCCATTCCCCTGCAGCTCAAGCACCCAGCCTCATTCACCATCATCCTTTGTTTGCAGCACCTGGGAGAAGTTAAGTCTGGGCCAGGGTCTAGCATGGTGTTAGAAAGTGCACAGAGAAGATCTGAGCAAAAGTAATTATGCGGGAAGGAAGCAACGGGCTGAAGCGTCCTGCCGGCACCAAGACCTCTCCCCACCGATTAGCAGTGATGCCAGACTGTAGGCAGCAAAACTGTTTTGACTGAGTGAAATGAATGTGAACTCCATGTTAGTCAGAGCTATGTCTGCACGAGCTCAGATTCAAGACTGCTATTCGCCCTCACAGTAGAAAGTGGGACGAGGCATTGAAATAGGAGACAGTTCACTTAGTACAAGGCGTCTGGCATCCCTGCCCGGAAAGGAACTTTGTACTTTTCCATGAGCGAAGATTTTCATCACTTAGACTCTGAGTCGGGCACCTGGAACTCCTGCGAAGGGTGAAGATGATCTCTGGGATTTGGGCCTCTTTGGAGATCAGAGCAGCCATTGCATTCCCCACCCCATATGTCTGAACCACTGCATTTCACCATTGTTCCTTATCAGACTCCCTCATTTTCCCCATTGCATTCCCCTGGGAGAGTCTAAGTGACATGGGTCTCTCCACATACTCCTAGCCACACAGGCACTGAATTGGAGATCACCAATGCATGAGGGTCCTGAGAACATTCAGAAGCAGCCAGCCTGCCTGTTTTATGAGCCTGGAGCCCGTTTGAAACACTTATCCATGGGAGACTGCTACTTAGCTAGACCCTAGAGTTCTTCACTATATTATGGCCTTGGTTCCTTTTTTGCAGCAAAAAAGGAACCTCTATAGCTCTGAATGATTCCTATTTAGAGCTTAAATAAAGCCCTGCTCAATACTCAGAAACTCTAATAATAACAACCATCTACCGCAACCCACAGTCCACACATGCCATTGCAGAGTCTGTATCTAAGAAGATTGGATTGATGGATAGTGGTGGCCCACACCTTTAATCCCAGCACCAGGGAGGCAGAAGCAGGTGGAGCTCTGTGAGTTCGAGGCCAGCCTGGTCTACAGAGTGAGTTCCAGGAAAGCCAGGGCTACACAGAGAAACCCTATCTTGAAAAACAAAAGACAAACAAATGAATGTTTAATCCTCAAACTCTTAAGGATGTGAAACTTATACGTGAGATTTTGGGGGCTGTTGGGGAAAAAAGGAATTGCACAGTTAGATATGAGGGAATATCTAATTTTCAAAAATATAAATGAAATATACTTCATAAGCTATAGACAAATGGGTGATACGGATCCTAGGAAAGAGTCTCGAATAAAATACAAGGACTGTGTGTAACTAGACAGAACAAGAGAACGGAAGTTGTCGGTCAGACTCACTGTGACACAGAGAAAGACTCACAGTGGATATAGTGAGAACAAGGCATATCAGAATAACACAATTTCCTTCTATGTTTAGGCTACCAAATTGACAAATCAACAAAATATGCACAATGTGTAGCTAAAGCTTCAACAAGTTTTTTTTTGACAAAATCTACCATTATACCTTTGGGAATAAGATAGAGAAAAATGACCAGAAGGGTAATGTAATTAGGTGGTTTTAAAAATTCAGCAGTACTGGTGAGAAGAGCCCAATAGCCTAGAATTCATTTCCTAATGATGTAGCAAAGAAATTTATCCTTGATCTTGCCCTATTCTATGCTCTTAACACTAATTTCATTCAAAACTAGAAAACTTTGTGGCCATCAGTTATGTGGATGGCACAAACCTGGGACAGTCTACAAGGACTGGGCAGAATTCAGATCTAAAGAGGACCAGATGAGTGAGCCAGATCTAATAAAACGGATAAATGTTGGGTTATACACTTGGGCCTAAAGATTATCTGGGAAGGTTTAAGATTATGAAGATGTCACTTTGTCATATTACCATGGGGGGGAGATTTAAACATTTTAGAAAAAAAATCCAGTATGAGTTATTCATGCCAAAAAGCAATACAATCTTAAGCTAGTTTGGTTGAATGATGTCTCTAGAATAAGGAGGTAATTGAGTCCATTCTACTTGGTTCATTCCAACTCTTCAGTATTCCAGCAATCAAGATATGAAAAAAAAATCAGGGTCAGATCACATGGGAAACGGTTGGAGGAAACAGACAGATTTTGTCAAGAGAGAAGATGATCTGGAAGAAAGAACAGATGTGTGTGGAATAGTTGGCTCGAGGGACTGTCACACAAATAAAGGTTCAGATTAGTTTTCTGAGTTCTGAGAACAAACATGACCAGTGAGCTCAAACTGTAGGGAGGAAGAGTTATATTGAAGAAAACGCCATAATCAGAATCATTCAGATGTGAGGCATCCCAGAGAGGAACAGAACATGCTGTCAGTATGTCCTGAGATCCTGCAGAGGAGATGAAAGTTCTCACTGAATACCTAATGATTAAGCTTCCAGCCACACCCATGGGGAGCATCAAGAATGTCTCCTCCTCCCCACCTCTATCCCTGAACTTTTGGTGGTGACTTTCAGGGATCTCTCATCTAAGCCCTTGCTTTGTGTTCAGAGGAGGTGCTACATATCAGGAAAAATGGAGGCTCTCAAAAACCTAGCTTATCATTCTCAACACAATAGCCTATGGTTATTTGTTACTTTATAAAACGTGTAATTTGATCCCCACTCTATGGGGTAGATATAGGAAAGACATGGTTAGAAACGAAGGCTCAGAGAAAATCACTCCAAGCAAACAAGTGGTAAATGGGAAGCCCAATCTGTGTCTTCAGGCTCCTGGTCCAAAACACCTGATACCCGTACTGAGGAGTTTCGCTGACACAGAAAGGACAGAACCTGGAGCTTTGAAAGCCAGATTTTAAGGCTGTAGACTCATGGACCCTAGAGATTTTGGTTACCCGCTAGCTTTTAGTGTTGTCGCTGTTGCCTCTGGCTGTGGTGTTTGCCGCCTGCCTCCAACTGTTTTGTCTAGGTCGCCAGCCCTTGTATCTGCCACCTCCAGCTGTGATCCGAAGTTCCCAGCTGTTTTGCCACCTTCTACAGCCAAGCCACTTTGTTCTCAGGGGTGGCCAGTCTCAGAAACAGATAAACAATCAGCACACTCCACCCCCAAGCTGGCCAGGCCTCTGGGGCAAGGAAGCCAGCCAAAGTTCTGGAAGTGGCTTGTTGCTGCCCTACCATAACACATGCATCCTGTTTCCTCTAGAGGGTGCACTTTCTCCAAAACAGGCCCAACCACTCACTGGGGTTGGCATTCTTTTTTGTTTGTTTGTTTTTGTTTT